>SNQJ01S0161737.1:3970-26249 GCA_010110895.2 Picea sitchensis
GGAACAGCCTGGTCAAGTACAAGGCCCAAAGCTTGAACACACCAAAGTTAAGGAAGGAGTAGGCTATGACCAATCTCATTTATTATCGTATCACCCACAAGAAGCATTAAGAAGAAGCTATCATCTCTAGGAGGAAGAAGCTTTTGTAAACTCAGTAAATCTCCTCGATTTGCCACTATAAGGTGACAAACCCTATGATGCAATGTTGGCTTCACAATCAAGGTGAGTGAGGAGTAAGGAGCCACACATCAAATCCAATAGAATGCCAAAAATCTAGTAGTAAGCAGAAGGGGAATTTGATTGTAATTCAAAGGCCAAGAAGGAAGAAGTGTATCAAGAAGAAACCGAACCTAAACCTGGTTTCGGGGGAGAATATTTGTATGAACCAAGTCATAGATATGGCCTATCCATCTTTCACCAATAGGTTTTTGGGCGTAGAAAATTTAAAACTAATCTAAAAACCTGGACTAAGGAATCATGGGAGTCGCGGCTAGGTTATGAACAAGAGTTCCATATGTTGACTCGAGGGTGGTTGTGTTAAGTTTTAATGTTGTTATTAGGTTATTTCCAAATGACATGAGCATTCAATGCATTTCTAAAACAACAGCATAAAGAGGATAACTGAAAGAAACACAATCACAAGGTACGCAACATTTTATCTTGGGAAACCCTCATGGGGGAGAAAACCTAGCAAAACTTCCTCAATAATAGATTGATAATACAATGCCAAGATTAAGACCAAAACAACAAGAATAAACTAGAACTGAGCATGCGCCTCTCTTCTCCTTCCTTCTGCAACTGCAACTGCCTTCAAAAGATGCGCACTAGATGAGTGAGTAAGTGAATGTGCAAGTAAGGCACCATCCTCACTTATAAATACTTGTTGAGGAGGAGTTAGGGTTGTGTCTGTTCACTTAGTAGGGCCAACTTCTTCCAAGAGTGGTTAAAATCACTTTGTAAACCCTAGGGCCCGACTTTACAATTGCCACTACATAAATATGGTTTGACCAATCCACAAAAGGGGATTTGATCTATAAGATAATAACTCAAATATAATTAGAATATTCTTCAAAGTTGCAACATTTCAACACTCCCCCTTAACGAGAAGGGTATTCTACTGACACAATATCATTAGGAGAGAGAGAGGGCAGTATCATGATCAGCATCTAGAACACTGACTGGCACATCTACAAATCATCGGAGGTTTTTCTCATCATCAATATCATCATCAATCACAGCATGGAGCTGGAGTAGCATCATCATCATCATCATCATCATCGGTATGAAGCTAAAACATCAACATCAATTAGCATAAAGCTAGAACAACAATATCACCAAGCCGAGGCAGGTACACCATCATCAACAGCACGAGGCTGAAACAAAAACATCATCAGCACGAGGCTGAGACAACAACATCATCAGCACGAGGCTGAGACAACAACATCATCATCATATGGCAACAGAATGAGGCAGGTGCAACAACAACATTTTATGGTACTCTGACAGACCGTCCTTATCGGACCTTCGAGATCTGCCCAGGAATCATAAGATTCCCTAGGATATAAAATCCTAACAAGCTACCACGTGGTACTCTGACAGACCGTCCTTACTGGACCTTTGGGATCTTCCCAGGAATCATAAGATTCCCTAGTATATAAAATCCTAACGGAGCTACCACTACTGACCACATCTGGCATATACATGCACAGGTACTCTGACAGACCGTCCTTACCGGACCTTCGGGATCTTCCCAGGGATGATCAATCCCCTAGGATATAAAATCCTAATGGAGCTACCCGTTGTTGGTCAAGATACTATAGTATCATTAGCATCACTCCCCCTTTCGAGGCAGGTCCTTTCGGACAACACCAAGCTTGTCTCGGAAGTACTCAAACTTCACACGAGACAGAGGCTTGGTCAACTCATTTGTGCCAACATATTGGAGCTTTATAGCTACCCTCTGCACCATATCACAAATGTAGTGATACCGGATCTCTATGTGCTTCGACTTATCATGGAACACTGGGTTCTCCATCATCTTTATACAACTTTGGTTATCACATAGGATCACGGTGGCTTCCATCTCCAGATCAAACAGACTTGTCAACAACTTCCGAAGCCATATGGCTTCACAACTGGCGGAACATGCTGCAATGTATTCCGCTTCTGTCGTGCTGAGAGCAATACTGGATTGCTTCCTGCTTTGCCATGAAGTCATGGTTGACCCCAAACTAAAACAACATCCTGAAGTGCTCTTTCTATCAGAAGCACTTCCAACCCAATCTGAATTAGTATAACCATACAGTCTGAAGTCATGATCTACAGTATAACAGAGACCATAATCCAACGTACCCTTAAAGTATCTCATCACATGCTTTGTAGCTACAAGGCGAACATGTTTGGGCTCTACCAGATATTGACTCAAGGTGTTCACAGCAAAGCATATATCTAGCTTGGTATTCGTCAGATACATCAATGAACCAATAATTTGTCTGTATAGAGTAGCATCAATCAACTCTGACGAAGTGTCAACCAGGAGCTTCAAATTTGTTTCCATGGGTGTGTTCATGGATTTACATTCTAACATGTCAAATCTCTTAAGTATTTCAACTGCATACTTCCCTTAGTTAAGGAAGATCTTCTTTGGACTCTGCCAAACTTCAAGACCTAAGAAATAATGCATCGGGCCTAGGTCTTTCATCTCAAACTCTGCAGAGAATTTCTTCTTACACTTTGTGATGAGCTTTTCTTCTCCTGTTAAGAATAAGTCATCCACATACAGTAGCAATATAACTGACTCGTCATTCATAGCCTTGAAGTAAAGGTTAGAATCAACTTTACTCTTGGTAAAGCCTAAGCTTGTAAGGAAACTATCAATTCTGCCATACCAAGCTCTAGGAGCTTGCTTCAGCCCGTACAGAGCTTTCTTCAACCTGCAGACATAAATCTTTCTATCTTCGACTTCAAACCCTTGTGGTTGTTCTGTATACACTTATTCTTCAATAACACCATTTAAGAAGGTTGTTTTCACATCCATCTAGTGTAACTTCCACTTCGTTTTGGCTGCAAGAGCTATGATGGTTTTGATGGAAGTGTATCTGGCTACATAAGCAAATGTCTCTTCATAATCAATACCTTCCTTTTGAGAAAAACCACGAACCACAAATCTTGCTTTATGTTTTTCAATACTTCCTTCTGCTGTGTGTTTTATCTTGTATATCCGTTTGGAAGATACCACATCTTTGTTCTTTGGTTTGGGAACTACTTCCCAAACATCATTCTTTATAATGGACTGGTATTCTTCTGTCATGGCATCCACCCATTCTTTCTTCCGAATGGCTTCTTTAAAGTAAGTAGGTTCCTCCTTCTCTATGAGATCACACATCAAGGCCATATAGCTGGAGAATGGCTTAGGTTGTTTTCTTTGTCTCATGGTTCCTTCTGGGGCACCATATTTCTCTGCATCTTGAATAAGTTCTCTCGCCCAAGCTGGCTTTCTCTTGTGAAAGATCGTCATACGAGGAGGTTCTTGAAATTCTATCATATCACGATCTTTTGGAATCTCATCATCAGGGGTAACTGTAACTTCCTTTATGGGTTCTGCAACTCTAGGAGCTACAGGTTCTTCTTCATATACTTCTTCAAGATGGCATTTCCTTGATCTCTTGAGTGTTGCATCTTCGTCAAAGGTTACATCTCTGTTGATCTCAATATGATGGTAACCTAGTATGTAAATTCTGAAGGCCTTAGAGACCTCACAGTATCCAACAAATATTCCCTTCTTTCCTGAGGGATCCAACTTAGTTCTCTTTTCTTTTGGAATGTGTACAAACACTGGACAACCAAATATTTTGAGATGGCTTACTTCTAGCTTCTTTCCGGAGAACATTTCTTCGAGGGTTTTGAATCCAAGTGCACTATGGGATAATCTGTTTTGGACATAAATTGTTGTTCTTGCTGCTTCAACCCATAAGTGCATTGGAAGATCTTGATCGTGAATCATAGTCTTTACTGCTTCCATAATTGTTTTATTCTTTCTTTCTGCTACACCATTTTATTGAGGATTATAGGGAGTGGTGAGCACCCTCTTAATCCCGACATCTCTGCAAAAGCTTCCAAATTCATTTGAGGTGTACTCTCCTCCATTATCTGACCTGAGTATCTTGATCTTTCTTTCGAAGAGGTTTTCTACCAAGGCTTTGAATTCCTTGAACTTTCCGAGCACTTCATCTTTTGATTTCAAGAAACAAACCCAAGTCTTATGAGAGTAATCATCAATAAATGATACATAGTATACATACCCGCTTAGAGAGGTTGATGGCATTGGACCGCATACATCTGAGTAGATGAGTTCCAAGATTCCTTCTGCTTTACTGTCGGTCTTTGGGAAAGGATTATTTAAGTTCTTTCCTTGTGCACATCCCTTGCTTACACCTTCATGATCAACCTTAAATTCTGGTAAACTTGTAACTACCTTACTTACATATGGTAAGGGTTTGTAGTTGATGTGAGCTAGTCTTCTATGCCAAAGTTCCCAAGGAATTTCAGTAGAGTGAGTTAAGGCTACATCTAAGTGACCTTTTAACTTGTACAAACCTCCTTCTTTTATTCCAATAACAACTGCATCTTCTATAGTTTTTCCTTTAGGCCACATAAGAACCTCACCATCTATGAATGCAACCCTGAAACCTTTGTTATCTAGGGCTGAGATAGAAAGTAATTTCTTTGTCAAACCTGGCACATAGAGTACATCCTTCATTCTCATCAGAGTTCTTGAATCCAGTTTGTAGGTGGATTCTCCCATTCCTTTGATAGCGTATTGATAATCATCTCCAAGTGAAACTTTCTGGGGAAGTCCTTTTCTGTAAGGCTAGAGAGAATGTCTTTTTGTCATGTCATGTGCTTAGAGGCACCCCTATCTATGAGCCAAGTATCCTCTCCAGTTGTCTCAGATCCTGAGAGGGCAAAAAACAAAACATAATCTTCAATTTCTTCTTTAGTCAACTTCTTGGGTGGCTCATCATCTTCAGCTACGTGGGCATGATGTCTTTTGATATTTCTCTTCTTGTATTCTTCCTTTCTAGCAGGACATCTCTTAGCAATGTGTCCCATCTTATCAAAATGATAGCATTGATAAGAGGAGAAGTCTTTTCCCTTTCTTTGACCCTTATGATATTTCTACAATCTCTTTGGAGGATGAGATTATTTATGAAAATTGGTCTCCTTTTGGAAATGAGACCTTTTCTCTCCTCCCTCGGCATGAGCAGCTAGGGCTTGATCTTCATCCCTTAATAGTACGGCTTCTCGGTTGGCTACTCTTGCTTCTTCTTGAACACATTCTTCCCATACACTGTCAAAGTGGTGTTTCTCTTTTCTTGCACAGATAGTTTGGATGAAGGCATCTCAAGGTCTTGTGAGACCATTAAGAGTTGTCATGATGAATTCATCTTCATCCAAGTTGTCTCCAATTGCTTATAATTGTTCCTTGAATTGAGTAACCCTAGAGAAATAATCTTGAACTGTTTCTCCTTTCTGCATCTTTGTATTCTTGAGTTGGGTTCTCAAGTTCATCTTTCGGTTGATGTTCTTTCCTTCATACATTTTGGTTAGGGCATCAAACATCTCTTTTGGAGTATTCTTAGAAGACAATTGAGGGATCAAGTGGTCTTTAATGGAATCTGCAATTATTCTTTTGGCCCTAATCATATCCTTCTTGTACTTCAATTTGGTTGTTTCTTCTTTGGGTTCCGGTACATTTTCTTTTATGAATTTTGCAAAGGTCATTCTCTTCAAGAATGAGTCTAATTTTGTACTTTCAGGCACGGAAATCTTCCACACCTTCTAACTTGTAAACAAGCTTGGTGCTTGTAGACATCTTGACCTGGAGCTAGGAAAATGACCAGAAAATGAAAGTGCTCAAAAAATGAATCTGAACTTACCAGGAGATGCGTTGTGCTAAGGCGAGTTGGTTGGAGCTGATTGTTTCCAAAAATTCCAAGTTTTACCCCTTGAAACTTGACCTGTGCAAATCTGGACTGGTACTTCTGGTACTAGTTCTGGTTTCCTGGTTTTTTGGTTTTCCGGTACCAGTCAAAACTAGGGTTTGACTTTTCGGAGAATCTAGCCACTAAAAAGGTGTGCTCAAACTGCCAAAAGATGTGCTAGGGTAGGGCACACTTCCCTAGATAGGTTTTGGTCAGAAATTCCTCTTCAGTAAAAAGGCCTAATTTCCTTGTACGACAACAGTGACGTTTTTTAGATACCCAGTGAAAGGTGCTCTATTCAGTCAAGCTCTAATACCATGTTAAGTTTTAATGTTGTTATTAGGTTATTTCCAAATTACATGAGCATTCAATGCATTTCTAAAACAACAACATAAAGAGGATCACTGAAAGAAACACAATCACAAAGTACATAGCATTTTATCCTAGGAAACCCTCATGGGGGAGAAAACCCAGCAAAACTTCCTCAATAATAGATTGCCAATACAATGCCAAAACTAAGACCAAAACAACAAGAATAAACTAGAACTGAGCATGTGCCTCTCTTCTCCTTCCTCCTGCAACTGCAACTGCCTTCAAAAGATGTGCACTGGATGAGTGAGTGAGTGAGTGAATGTGCAAGTGAGGCGCCATCCTCACTTATAAATAATTGTTGAGGAGGCGCTAGGGTTGAGTCTCTTCACTTAGTAGGGCCGACTTCTTCCAAGAGTGGTTAAAACCACTTTATAAACCCTGGGGGACGACTTTACAATTGCCACTACATAAATATGGTTTGACCAATCCACAAAGGGGGATTTGGTCTTATACAAGTCCCAACATGATCAATCCACAAAAGGGGATTTGATCTATAAGATAATAACTCAAATATAATTAGAATATTCTTCGAAGTTATAATATGTCAACAGGTTGGCATTCATCTTCTAAACAAACGAAGATGCTAACAAGATTCTTAGCAGGTGATGATGACGAGAAAACTCACTCTTGATGATACGTCATTGGAGCCCTTCTTCGACCCGAGTATAAAGAATTCCTATGTGCAACTAGTATGGATTAAATTACTAGGGCTCCCCCTCGAATTTTGGTTGGACATCTTTAGAGAAAAAGGAAATTCAATTAGCTCACTTTTGGACATAGATGATAGTTACAAACAAACTAGCCAATGCTCGATTGCAAGGATTTTGGTTGAGGTAGACTTGTGGGAGGGACTGGCAGAGGAAATCTTGTTGGAAGTCGAGGGAATGTGTTTTAGCCAACCTATTGATTATGTTGGATTCCCCTTCAAATGTGCAAGGTGTCATTCCTACAAATACATTACATGTGAATGAAGCCTCAAGCTCACAAGAAAGACGCGGGTAAGAAAGGATCCAGTCCAAAGTCCTCCAGTTCAAAGCAATGAGGTCAAGTTCAAAAATGATGAGAAGAGGGTAGACCCAAAATTCCAAGGTAGTGACAAGCAAGCACATGGAAAGCAAATAATGGAGCATCTAAGCTCTCTAGAACAACCTCGGGAAATAATTGATGTGGACTACTCTATTGTTCCTCAAAATCTCCTTCTAGAGCTGTAGTGACCTTCTTCTACTAATATGTCTAAAAATCCCCCATCTTTGAAAAATTCTTATTCTAAAAATAGTCTTATGTGCAAAAAGAAAAATTTCAAATCCCCAAAATTTCCCCTTGATCTAAGGAAGGGCCTGTTAGTAACCTGAAGTCTAGAAAAGAAAATCTAGCCCGTCAAAATCTAGAAGGAGTTTGCTATCATAGCCCTACCCTCATTCCCCATCAAACTGACAAGGGAACTATGAGCCCTAACCAGTCGACGTCAATTTCTGATGATAAGTCTAGATCCTCCGACAACCTCAAATATCCTTTACGACCAAGACAACCCCCCATGGCTTCTCCTAAAGATGGCATAGAGGGAGGGTTAGGTCAAAACAAGAATAGGGAGCCTCACCCTATCTCGAGAGGAAGGGAATCAAACCTATTAATTGCCCAGGCCCCAGGGTAAGGCAAGAAAAGAAATTCTTCAAGGGAAGTAGAATATTGTGGATGGGGCCCATAGAGACAATTGTCCCCTTGGGAAGGGTTCCTCGTGATAATGGTGTCCTTCAACATAAAGGGCCTAGCTAGCCCGGCAAAAAAACTAACTCTTCAAAGGCTCCTGGAACTCCATAATCCAGGAGTCATCCTCATTCAAGAAATGATGGGAGAAAGCACCAAAATTCAAGAAGAATTGAAAAATTTTATGAAGGATTGAGATCACCTAAGCCTAGGCTCAAAAGGAAGATTAGGGGGCTTGATCACTGGCTAGAGAAAGGGATCCTTCAAACTAGCTAACTCAAATACTTTTGCCTCGGGTATCGGAGCAGAAATCGACTCATTGGAATTGGGCAAATCCTTCTACTTTATTAATATCTATGGTCCTGATGATAATGGGGTTGATTATTGGGAAAATTTGTTGGCTCGGGAGCAGTTTAAGAAGGAAAATATCATTCTTGGCATGGACCTAAATTTCACAACTAGCAAAGGGGAAATATGTAGAAATTCTTGAACTAGAGCAATTAATGCAACTTTAAAAATTCCACCTCACACCAGAGGTTTTCCATTCGTAATCCAATGAATTTTCAGCCTCGGGGATACTATGTAATATGATAAAACAGCAGCAACAATGGACAATATTTCACCTCTAAACAACCCCAATCAACAAGGCAACCCAAGAGAAAAGATACCAAATGTGTGCCAACAAGCTTCATCCCTCCAGGGCAATCTTATCATGCATAAATCAGATCTGAAAATCACTTTATAACAACAGAAATTATAGCAGCGAATCTGCACTATCTTCTTCAAGATTAATGTTAAAACCCTTAATAATTTCAACCTTAACTTATGTCAAATCAAAAAGACATACTAGTGCTGGAAATTACCAAACCATGAAGAAATAGATAGCTAAAAATTTCATATATATAAAAATGAAGTTCATGTACATATCCTCTAGGCTAGTACAATCCTCTAGCTCTCCAAAACCCTAGGGAAAACAAAGAAAACCCTAGATCCACCAAAGATTCTCCACAAGCTAGCATCAACACTAGCAAGCCTCATTGGCAAGACGTCTCCTCTTCTTCTCCACTTCCACAAGCACAACTAGGGTTTAATCATGAAACCCTTCATCCAATGTCTCCAAGGGATGAAACCCTAACCCTAGTATTCAAGATTCTTCAAAAGCTCCAAGAAACTCTAGTGCCTCTAGGACAAGAGAGATAAAGTACAAAGAAAGAGAGGAGAGTGCTCTTTTCTCCTTACATCTTGAACACTCCAAGTCAACTCCATGCCTCCATGCAAGCATCGAAGCTACCTCATGTTGTATAGGGCTCAACACCCTCCCCATGAATGTCAAACGGTCCTCCTCCAAGCAAGCAACCTCCTCCATGTGGTCAACAAGTAGAATGTCACCAAGTTGTCTGAAGATCTCCAACACTCCAACAAAGAATGTCTTGCAAGCATCCAACAAAGGTCAAGCAACCATTGAGTAAGCCACCTCAAATATGCAAATCCATCATGGACAATCCAAGGGTTGATCATACACCATGCACACCAAATCTCATGAAGCACCCCCAAACATGCTATAAACACTTTCAGAGTAACACCGAAAGCTAACAAAATATGGGGTAGGGTTGCCCAAGATGACCCTTTAGTTGACTTTTTTCTTCTAAAAATGGAGAAATTCAATCTAGTTCAAGTAGCTCCGAGAAGATTAATGCTTACTTGGAGAAACTTAAGGTTAGGCAAAGCTAGTATAGCCAAGAGGCTGGATAGATTTCCCCTTTCTTACTCTATGATCTCAGATCAAGTCTATTATCCCCAACTCCTAGGGATAACTAAGGAGATGATGTCGCGAGGCCCTCGGGTTGTAGACATGGAGTACCGAGAGACAGCCCGACCAACAATGTCCACTTGCACAGACAGAGACTCACCTCACCACCACAGCTCCAGGTTCATCACGACGATATCCACCACATCGGCTGGCTTCCGGGAGACATTGGGTCTTGCCCCATGAAGTACAAGTCAAGTATTATGATGAGTGTCATTTCAATATTTCATGCATTTGAGTTTGTTGCACCCATTACTACTTTTGATTATGTAATGTTTGCTTGGACATTATGCTCTTTGCCCTATTTCACTTTGATGGTTAACATTGCGCCTTAGTAAGTGGGTCACCCTTAGGGATAGGTTTGCTACTGGGAGGTCATGTTGACGATTCATCATGCCATTCCTGACCATACTTATCACTTTTCACACTTCATCTCCTCATCTCCTTATCTTTTGGGATTTTTGGGTGTACTGACCCAAGAAGGGGTTGTCCCTCATTTCATGGGAAGAAGGGGTTGAAGGCCCAGAGGCTTGTAGCTGGCAAAAGATAAAATCCAATCATTAACCTTCTAGATGCTCGCCCGGGGATCCCGAGGACAATGAAATGTCTCTCATAAGAAACTAATGGGACCCGTGCAAAATAACTAATAAAATGCCAACCAAGGTGGAGCATGTGTGGGCACTATTTTTAATGCTTAGATAGAAGCCCCACATATGTTTTCAACTTGAAGAAGCATGACGTGACCAGGGTAGAGTCAAGGTGGGCGCAATTTTTCATGTTTAGGTAGAAGCCCCACCTTGGCTTCAACCTGGAAACATCTTAAAAGAATAAAAGGCAATAAATGGGCTTGGAAAAAGGTTGCATTGAAAACAAAGGTGCAGCACACCCTTCACAAAGGAACCCGTAAATGAGACACTAAAGCCCTTTGTATGTCATGAACCCCATGCCCAAAATTCTTACCCCCATCCATGACACTTCATCCACGTGACTTAGAAAGAATTCCCCTCGGGAAACACCCCTAAACTTGAGGTATGATTCACCCAATAGGTCATTTTGTCAACCCTCCCATACCTAAACTTGGCAAATTGCATAGGGCCTTTGAGCACTTGTTTATTTTGATGAGGTGGTTTGGATGTACATGCTTAGATGGCTCTTTTATTGATTTGATTTACTCATCAAGATGCATTTGACTTGAGATCCTTGGGGGGCGTATCCATTTGTCTTTGTAGGACCTAGCTGGTGGACAGTTTTGGAAGAACAAGCCTAGCTTGGGCTTCCATGGGGTTTGAAGCCCACAGGTTGGATGCCAAGGGCCCACACTCTGGATGATGATGACATGCCTTTGGAGGCCTAGAGGACACCTTGGAGGATCTTACCCAACCCCTGCATGCCAAACAACTTGCTTGAAAGTGCCAAAACATCACCTTTTGAGGGCTTGACGTCACCCTACGGCTAGGGTTTGGTGGTGATGATGGACACTTGGCACATTTTGAAGGAAGAGGCCCATGGATCATGGAAGAAAAGCTTCGGTTGAAGACTATGGGCCTTTGGAAGCCTAGCGCTCCCTTCTCCAACTCAACGACTTGACCAAAGGTGCCAAGCGTTGCCCAAAAGAAGGGTGACGTCATGTTTCTAGAGTTTCTTTTATGTGCAAAACATGAATTAAATAATATTACTTTTGTAAAGGGGCAAGATAAGGGTTGTTGACCCCTTATCTTGTGTTTTACCCCAAGTTTTTTGGACAAACATATTTTAGAACATTTTGTATAAATAGAGATCAACTCTATTTCATTTTGACATGACTCTCCCTCTTGTGAGAGGATACTTGGCTGAAATTTGCGCCCCTCTTGGGAAAATCCTCTCTCTCTCTCTCTCTTGTGATAAGGTTTTCTCTTGTCTAATGAAGTGAAGTGGTGCACTACTCTTGGAGGCTCTTTCTCTTTGCTTTGGTGATGAAAATTGCTTGGTAACTAGGGTTTTGTCTTGACATTTCTTGGAATTGGTAAGGAAAATCTGCACTTTGTTAGTTTTCTTTCTTGTTCCACACTTGTTATTGGCTAGATCCTTGGAAGAGTATAGAGATTTACAACCTCCACCAAGTTTTATCATTATTGTTTGTTGAAAAGGTTATTGCAAAGGTTGCTAGGAGTAAAAGGGTTTACACCTTCCTAGACTTTACCTCGTTAAGGTTGCTATCTCAAGGGAGTAAAAGGGCTTACACCCCTTGAGATTTAGTAGTCCTAACCTAATAAAAGAAGACTCCACAACCCATTTGGCAAGGCACTAATCTTTTATTGCATTTGAGAAATAAATTGTTTGCATTGGTAAACGTGATTTTGAGAGATATTGGATTTGTTCAAGTTGGATTATTTTCTACATGTTAACAATTATATGCATTCTTGTGCCCTAAGTGCATCCTCTTTTAGCCAAGCAATTTGTTGGTGTAATAAGTTTAATGCTACAGCCATTAGGGCTGCAGAAAAACCCTAAACAACTTTCTAAATAACTCTCTTTTCAACCGTCAAACGTTGATAGTAATTTCCCCCTATAATCTACTAGTTCCAGCGCACTTTTTCGGTGGACTATTTGCAAGTTTTGGTGGCTGATTTTTCTGCTGTAACAACTTGTTTGCTACAACCATAAGGCAGCAATTATATCTCTGCAATACTTGTTTATAACAGCCTTACATTTATGCTAAAGTCTTTCTCTTTCAATCTTGAGTTGTACTAGTTATACTTAGCTTAAGCTCTTGTATCATTTACGTTACTTTTAGCATCTTTTTAGCAGCTCTAATAATCATTTGTTCGCTGATATATATCTTTGTTGACTGCTGCAATTAGGGACAGCAAGCTTAACTTGCTTTTCCACCTAACATATAGCTCGTACAGTTGGCTTTTCTTGTGTCTCGGGCAGGTACAAACACTCTTCACCAGTACTCAAAGACTTGGCAACCATTGACTACTACCGAGACTCGTTTCCAACCCTTCCATCTAGCAACTTAACCTATAGGGGCATCCGTTCATAAGTATCATTTTCCATCTCATTTCCCCCCTAGGGTCACCCGGGATTCCCCCCCTTGAGGTGATCACTTCACCTCTAAAGTGACGGGAATACCTATCTGAGGTGACAGTGGATAGGTGTTCTCTTAGTTGTCGCCATATTGTGGTTTGGGTCAGGCTTTACCCAACCTACAACTTGTGCGATAACAAAGTCAAAATAAGAACCTAGGTGGAAATAGGGATCAAATCAAACCATCACCCAATTCTTCTCCAGATAGCAAGAGAAGCTAAGAAACCCCCAAGCCCTTTTAAGCTCAACTCAATCTGGATGTAAGAAGAAGAATTTGTCAAGCTAGTAACAATTGGATGGAAGCATTACAATGATAGGGCAAGAGAATCAGCTAGCATTTAATTTGCCTCTAACCTGAGGGAGATCAAACAGGCCACTTTATGTTGGGCATCTGCTAAAAGATCCAAAGATGACCGGGCTCTGCAAGAAATCGAAGATAGCATCGCAGATCTATACAATAGGGATCTGGAAGGTAACTCTAACGAGGAAACATGAGAAAATTTGAAGATGTTGGAACAACAGAGAAGGAAACTGCTGACAGATAAAGAGGCAACTTGGAGACTTCAAAGAAGGGCTATTTGGTTGGCCCAAGGAGACGAGAACACATTTTTTTCATAAATATGCAAATCAAACATAGAATATTAATACAATATGGGAGATGCCTAAAGAAGATGGCACAAAAGCCAAATCATTCAAAGATATTGCAGAGATGGGAGTAGCCCACTTTGAAGCAATCTACATGGCTCCAGATAGCATAAACATAGCAGAAGAGGTCAAGATGACATCATATTTCCCCGTGTTTCTGAGAGAAGAGGACAATGAAAGACTAATGGAACCAATAACTAAAGAAGAACTCCAAGTGGTCTTGCATAGCTTCAAGAACGACAAAAGCCCAGGTCTAGATGATTGGACCATAGAATTCTTTATGGGGTTCTATGATCTAATTGAAGATGATCTGCTAAGGGTTATAGAAGAATCTAGATCCATGGGAAAAATTCTGGGAGATTTTGATTCTACTTTCTTGGCTCTCATTCCAAAGAAAGACAAACCAGAATCCTTTGATGACTACAGGGCTATCTCGAAATCCTTTGATGACTACAGGCCTATATCATTATGCAATTGCATCTATAAGATTCTAGCCAAAATGCTTCCTCTAAGGATCAAAAGCTATCTGGCAGAATCAATCTCTTCTTAACAGTTTGGGTTTCTGCCAAGAAGATAAATCCACGAGGCCATAGGAGCTGCTCAAGAAGGTACGCATACAATTCATACCAAGAAACACCCAGCAATGGTAATAAAACTGGATCTGTCGAAGGCATATGACAGGGAAAATTAGCTTTATCTAAGAATAATGCTTATTCATGTCGGTCTTTGTATTCAATTGTTAATTGGATAATGAACTATATTTCCTCTATATCTTTTGTTGTACTAATCAATCGTTTAGCCTCTCCTTTCTTTAGACCTACCCGGGGTCTAAGGCAGGGATTTCCTATGGCTATCTTCTCTTTCTAATTGTAGCAGAGGGTCTTAGTAGAGCCATAGCTGAATCAAAAATAACAGGGAAATTAAAGGGGCTAAAAATAGGAAGAAGTTTACATGTAACCCATCTCCTTTTTTTGTAGACGATGTTCTGCTTTTTGGAGATGGGTCGAAAAGGGATGCTAGAGTTTCGAAGGAAATCCTAGATCTTTATTGCACTGCTACAGGCAAGTCTATCAAAATGCAGAAATCTTCTATCCATTTTCTGGGGTTGGAAGAAAATCAGGCAAGAGATATACTCCAGATCTTCCCCTTCAAGTGCTTTGAATTTAAGGATGGCTTCAAATACTTAGGTTCTTACATAAAGCCTAACAACTACGGGAACAAAGAATTGAATTGGCTTCTATCAGAAGTGGAAAGCAGAATAAATCAATGGTGCAATAGATGGTTATCCAAGGGAGGAAGGTTAGTCATTGTAAGGTCAGTTTTAGAAGCAATCCCCATCTATTGGCACACAATAGCCTATATCCCAAAAGGTATCCTAGAAAAAAATAGAAGGGAAAAATTTTAGTGTTCCACGCGAACGCATCCCCCAGAGTGGGGGTCGTGTCCCCCACGTTTCCCACGTCCCTGGGACAGGGGGACTCTTGGAGGGACGTTTCCCCACGTCCCCTTTTTGGGGAGACGTGAGGGATGCGGGGGGACGCGACTCCCCAAGGTGGGGGACGAGTCTCCCCAAAAGGGGAACTCCTGGGCATCCCCCTTGAAAAGGGGGACTTCTAGACGTCCCCCCCTTGAAAAGGGGAACTCCTGGGAGTCCCCCCGATTTTTTTTTTGCCTAATAAGGCTTTAAAAACAAAAAATTTAATTTAAAAAAACAAAAATTAAAAAATTAAAAAACAAATATATATATATATATATATAAGATAAAAGTTAAAAGTTAAAACACAAATGATTTATTAAATTTTAAAAGCTAAAT
This sequence comes from Picea sitchensis, assembly GCA_010110895.2. Classification (NCBI taxonomy): domain Eukaryota; kingdom Viridiplantae; phylum Streptophyta; class Pinopsida; order Pinales; family Pinaceae; genus Picea; species Picea sitchensis. Next base: position 19,365 of record SNQJ01S0161737.1, read on the forward strand.
AATTAAAACACAATTAAATCTTAAAAATTAAAACTTAAAACACAATTAATAACTTACAACTTATCATATGCCATCTTATAGCTTATATGAGAGTTACTCTGACCCAGAGACAGATAGTGACATTCCCTTTGATGGTTATGATGGCTTCATGCAAGAGATGGATGTAGAGGACCAGTCAATGAGATTGACTCCATGATGGTCATTTTAAAACTTATTTTCAATGTTCATTGTTTTTTGAGTTTTAACTTTTGAGTCTTGAATCTAGATATTGGTGACCTCAAACCTTGACTCGTCACTCTTTACTATTTTAAATTTTTGAGTTTGAGGTAATTCCAATTTACTATTTCAGACTTTAGTATCTACTATTTAGTATTTTGCTTAGTACTAATTAATTAGATTATGAATTTAATTTTTAAATCAATGTATCAATATTTATTATTTTACTATTTATGTTTCAACTTTCATTTATGATTTATGAATCAATGTATTTTATTACTGAATTTGAATTTGAATATTGAATCATCTTCAATAGTTTATATCATTTACAAATTTGAATTTTCAATTTAGTAATTTAGTAGTATTTAGTATTTTATTATTTACTGGTGAATTTGCATAGGATGTCCAATGAACATTGAATTGTTATTGTTGAGATTTTATCATTATTATTTTTATTTTTAAAAATTTTTATTATTTATATTATATATGTGACGTCCCCCCATCCCCCATTTCACTAAAATCCCTAAAATTTGGGGGTACTTCCACACGTCCCCCCTGTGCGTCTCCCTTCACCCGCGTCCCCCCGTCCCGGAGACTTGGTGAAACATTGCAAATTTCAGATTCTTATGGTCAAGGAGCAAGGAGGAAGATGGAATAGTGCCTGTCAAATGGAAAAATATCTCAAAGCCAAAGGACATGGGAGGTTGGGGCTTCAAAAATATTGTTCAGTTTGGAAAATCACTAGCAGTTAAGAGTCTGTGGAGACTGATACCAAAGGAAGGCCTGTCGAATAACATACAAGTCCAGAAATATATTGCACCAAACAACAAAGAAGATTGGATCAGAAGCCCAACCAAATCCATACAAAATTTAAAAATATATCTATTATCTAGAAAGCAATGGTACAAGCCTTTCCTTTGGTAGGAAACTAGCTAGTCTGGAACGTAGGGAAAGGTGACAAGGTAAGAATTAGAACAGACCCATGGGTGGGTTGTGGCAAATATTTCAAGCCGTCAGCGGCTCTGATCAATACTCTGCACAGGGAGGGTATATATACTTTATCTGAAGCAGACTCACCAGAAATATCCTCCAGTTGGCAACAAGATTGGAAGAAGGCTGACCAGCTAGGATTGGAAGGAAATGAACAAATGGAGTGGGAAGTTTGCATTGCCAAGCTCAAGGGGAGTCAGGTGAGAATTAATGACTCAGAAGATGAGCTGGCATGGTCCAAGAACCCATCCCTAGGATTTTATACCCCAAAACTAGGCTACAAAACTATGTTTTCCTCAGGAAGATCAAATAACTCTCAATGGTGTTGGAAGGATATTTTGAAAATTAAAGCCCCCTTGAAATCCTGAATTTTCTTGTGGCTGGCCATTAAAAATAAGGTCCTGATCTGCGAAATTCTCCAGAGGAGGAACAGACAAGACCCTGGCAGATGTGTGCTCTGTAAAAACAATGAAAAGAACATATCTCATCTTTTCTTCACCTGTCCCTATTCCAGAGAAGTATGGAGTGAGAAGGCTTTAACAAGTAAAAAGGACAGCTGGCAGGGGACCTCCAAACAAGAACGTATTAGATTACGGGTCCAGAATCCAGACTTCAAGGTATTAAAAGGTCTTCCTTTAATTATTTCCTGGAGTATATGGTTAGCAGGTAATGCAGGGATATTTGAGGATAAAGTCATCCCCCCAATTCAATGTGCTACCCAAGCCAAAACTATTTTTTCTAGTTTTAAATCTGTTTCTAAAATCTCCGTACCCAGGCAGCTAACTCACCCTCAAATAGATAGATCTGGAGCTTGGGGTTATTTTGATGGGGCCAATCAAGGTACCCCAAAAAAGAGTGGAGCAGGTGGTTAAATTCATTTCGGCAATAACCATATCATCAGATTAAAATCTGGCAGGCATAGAGCAAGGATCCAATAATTATGCAGAACTCAATTCTCTAAAAATTCTCTTAAAATTAGCAGCTCAACAGGGAATTCAAAAATTCCAAGTTTTTGGTGACTCCCAGATTGTAAAATATTGGATGAATGGAACAAGCAGAATGTCAAAATTGGTTCTATCCCCAATCTTAGATGAGGTGAAAAATCCTCTGACTGCCTTTAACTCAGTCTCCTTTGAACATGTATACAGAGAACTTAACAGCAAAGCGGATGCCCAGTCAAAGGCAGGAATTTAGATGGCTGAAGGTACAGGGTCGTGGCTCGAAGTCAAGGATGGAAATCCTTTTCAGGAACAGCTCTTCAATATCATCATCTAAATACTTCCTTACTAGCTGCTCATCTGATGATGATCAGTATTCCACTGAAGAATTTATATGTCCAGTCAAGAGGACTCTTATGTCAAATTCCTCTTTTATTCAGCAAATAGTTTAATGCGTGTAGAAAGAGCTATATTCCATATTTTGATGCTATGGAGGATATCCTCTTTCATTTTTAAAGATCTACAGGCAGACTACAGGTCATTCTTGTTTCTACAGTAATATAGTCCTTTTGGCAGTATGAACAGTTTCTTAAATCTGCTGTAGCAGAACGATCAGTTTGGATGTGCAGTTCAGGTTGAAAACCTTGGCCACTTTCACCTTGTTTTGCTGATGTCCAGGCCTACATATAAAACTTAACAGGGAAGCTGACTCCCAGTCAAGGCAGGAATTCATTCTTTAAATCATCATTTAATCTCTCTTTATCCAGCTGCTTATCTGATGAAGATCAGTTTTCCACTGAAGAATTTATATGAGCATTCAAGAGAAGCTTATGTCAATTTACTCCTTGTAATGCATGGAGTAGAAAGGCCCGTTTTGGTGCTATAGTTTACTCCATTTGAATTTTTTGAGATAAACAGGCAGTCTATAGGTCTTCTAAAGGTATACAGTCTTTTTGGCAGAATGTATGAAGAGTTTCTTAAAATCTGCTGTAGCAGATCCTGCAGTAAGGATGTGCAGTTCAGGTGGAAAGCCTTGGATACTTTCACTCTTTTTTTCTGATTTTCAGGCTTTCATATGTAAAGGACAGTCATGGAACTTTTATTTTTTTGACAGAAATAGAGTTGTAAAGTCTATGAAAAGTTTTTATTTGTAAACACCTTTGGACACTACAAAGGACTGATGTTCAAAGCTATAGTCCTCCTTTGTGAGAGGATCAATCTTGGTCATACAGTCAAGAATCAACTTTTTTTTATTTCTCAAGCAATACTTCAGCATCTACAGAATGTATTTTCTCTTCATCTCGAATAGTAAAAAAGACTTGTTTTTCCGAGGAGAAAAAATGATCATGACAATGTCTGATAATCCCCATCAAGCTTATGTTATGTTGCATCTTAATCCTTTCATTTATTATTTCGTTTTCCAAGATCAACTTCACATTTATTATTCAATTAGTTTCGAATGATGCCTTCAATTAATAAGTTCCATTGCTAAAATTAAATTGCATAAACTAAAATAAGCAATTGGAATGTGACGAGGCATAATAAATGGATAAATGCAAGTAAATTGGTAAAGGAAAGCACTCTTAATTAGAAAAAAGGTGAGTGGTGTTCAAAGAAAAGTATACTAATTTACAAAATGTCGAAAATGGGAAAGATTGCTAAAAAAAAGAGAAATTTTAAAAAGGAAAATTACTCTCAAGCTAAGTTATACGAAACGGGGAAACGTTAGGAAGTTTCCGAAATAGGTACGAATAAAAAAACATGTATAAATGGTTTATCTTTCTTAAAAATGGAAAAAACAGCAAATTTTGTGAGTTTTGGGGGGCCCGCAGGCTGCTTAGACGCCCGTGCAGGACCACAAACAACCAAAACAGCGCCGAAACTCGGCCGGTACATCGTTGGCCGTATCGTACGGCATTTCATACTCGCAAACGCCGTATGGTACAGCCGGCAGCATTTTGGCCGGGTTTCATACCCGTTTCGCCGAGTTTCTGGTACCGGGACAGCACCTGGTTGGACGTTTCCTGTAACTTAACTCTCAAGGCTAGAATGAATGCACTTGATTTTGTGGTTAATGCATATGCTATTGCAAGTTGCTCTCTTGGACTTCCACTTACCTTGGTACACCAAGAGATCACCCAAAGCGATTTTCTCTTCATGGCAAGTTATAGAAGTTGAATCTTTTCACCCCAGCACATCAAGCTTGCCCTTCGACGGCTTTTCTCTTCATGGTAAATCACTTTCTTTGATGCATTTCACCCCAACGCACTTGCCAAGCCCCTTGAGTGATTTTCTTGAGAAGGCAAGTTGCTTTACTTTGATGTTTTAACCTTAGCACATCAAGGAAGCCTCTTGGGCGATTTTCTTTGGCAAACTAAATCGCAACCCTAAACCATATCTTTTGTGCACACAGCAGTTTTATGAAGCTTTCTAGCTTCAATATTGCGTAGAAGGTATATTATTTCATTAGTTACAGAATCTAAAGATCCATGGGCCGAGATTTAATTGATTAAATGTTGCGGCAATTTCCTTAAGAGATTGCCATTTACTTTGTTTTCATTGGTCGAAAAACTGTGTTTTGCTTTGTGCAGGTTGCGGGAAAAGTTCACAAGATTATTAATGAAGTTATTACAACGACGGTTATTAAGAATCAAAAGAATCCATTCCCGTGGATGAACCTAAGAAAGGCAGTTCTTATTAACTGAAAATCATTCATTGGGAAAAGCATATTGCAATTTCAATTGGCATCGCTGCTCGGACTTACTTCATCCACCCAGCTTGATAGACAAATAGTTATTCTTCTTTTCTTTGTTAATCACTCAAAAAGAAAATCGCTCCACCAACTTCACTCATCACCCCAACAACTCTCCCTTGTCCCAGCAATGATTTTGTTTTTCTCTCTCCACTCCCTCTCTAAAATTTCTAAATGCACAAAGTTGCCAGTGTACAAAAAAAGGTAATGCATGCTTTTTTCTAAAAAAAAGCAACACATGCACCCTGATGTTGTGCAAGAAAAAGCAACNTTCTTTTCTTTGTTAATCACTCAAAAAGAAAATCGCTCCACCAACTTCACTCATCACCCCAACAACTCTCCCTTGTCCCAGCAATGATTTTGTTTTTCTCTCTCCACTCCCTCTCTAAAATTTCTAAATGCACAAAGTTGCCAATGTACAAAAAAAGGTAATGCATGCTTTTTTCTAAAAAAAGCAACACATGCACCCTGATGTTGTGTAAGAAAAAGCAACGTTACTTTCCTTTGTCAAGAACTTATTTATTAACTTTCATTCAAACCTTTTCATTTCCAAAAAAGTCGAAAGAGCAAAGACGAAAAAGAGAGAGTTCCCTTTTACATCCATTGTTGCAACAAATTCGAGCTTCACTAGCAAGCTTAATTTTTAAAACCAAAACGACTTGTTATCCAATCGACAAACCGGTTGAGCAGATGACTGGAGGAATCGGACCGGACTTCAACCTAGACCGGTGCCCGGTTTGGTATCGAACCGGCCAAGTCGAAGCCGGTTCGATACCAAACCAGTCAAACCGGCCGGTCGGATGTTGGACCCACCCATGCACTCAGAAAAATCAAAAACTCTAAAAATTAAACAAATTAAAACCTAATCTAATCTAACCCTACACACCAACTACATATACACCCCCTGACCCCTCTACTTACCTCACATCTCGTTGATCAACTCGTTTGTGTCTACTTACCTCACATCTCGTTGATCAACTCGTTTGTGTGTTTGGAGTTTTGGGCAGTCGCATGAATAATTGTTTTGGACTCTGGAGTTTGGATAGCAGCCGCGTAGTCCCTACTAATCGTTTAAACATAAAATAGTATTAATTGGGAAAAAACATAAAATAGTATTAATTGGGAAAAAACATAAAATAGTATTAATTGTGAAAAAGCATAGAATAGTATTAAAAAGAAGGGGCTCAAACTTTCATCCAACTTGCTATTGGTTCCGAATTTCACATGCAAGATGTCTAGATTTCAAATGCACCTCTAATTCAATTCGTATGAAATACAACTGTAATTAAACTTAGAATGCACCTATGCTTGCAGTCGTATGGAATGCAACTGTATTTAAACTTTATGCAATCCATAGATAAGTCGTTGGCTAGTAATCTAAGCCCTAATGGTCACAATGGACAAAAGCATACATACACGTTGGAGAGGCAATGCATAAAGAAATATCTTTCCCCTCCTCTCTATTATTATATTTTACAAAGGAATTACACCTATAGACAATATCTAAATACTCACAGAACATTTGAAATGTTGATGTTAGTAGCATCGAGCAAACATTCTCACAGATTAGTCATGCTGATTTGACCAAGGGAGAATGATACATTCACTCACGGGACCATGTTGATTTGGCTAGTGGTGAATGGCCCAGGGGCAGACATTCTCCCAGATTGGTCATGCTGATTTGACCAAGGAAGGATGATACATTCACTCATGGGGCCATGTTGATTTGGCTAGTGGTGAATGGCCCGAGATGTTGATGTTTCTCCAGTTAGGAGCATTGGGCAAACATTCTCCCAGATTGGTCATGCTAATTTGACCAAGGGAAATGACTCATTCACTCACAGAGCTTTGCTAGTGGTGAATGGCCCAGGCGTAGTCTTTTCTCCTAACGAGGAGTAGATAGACTGGAGGTGCTCTCACATTGCCTACTCCAGGATGGAGTGATCTATATTAAATAGACGTGCATGTGAGGAAATGATCATCAACATA
>SNQJ01S0161738.1:0-10154 GCA_010110895.2 Picea sitchensis
ACGCTGTGTGTTCCTTGCTTCTGACCTTGATGTTAGACGTAAAGCAAGATGAGTCATTGCTTCTAACCTCGCTGTTAGACATAAAGCATGACACTGTGTGTTCCTTGCTTCTGACCTAGTTGTTAGACGTAAAGCAAGATGATTCCTCGCTTATGACCTCGTTGTTAGACGTAAAGCGAGATGTTTATGTGTTCCTTTCTTCTGACCTTGTTGTTAGACGTAAAACAAGATGATTCCTCGCTTCTGACTTGGTTGTTAGACATAAAGCGAGATGATGATGTGTTCCTTGCTTCTGACCTAGTTGTTAGACGTAAAGCAAGATGATTCCTTGCTTCTGACTGACATTGAGCTACCATCTTAACCACTGTGACATTGAGCCAGTGTAGTACTGTGATGTGCCAGCCTAGTGCTGTGATGAGGTATCATTTTTACTGATACATTTTTGATGCGGATGATGATGGCATTCTTTCAAGAATGATGATGCTGCCGATGAAGAAAATTTCTTCTGACTCGTAAATATGCTAGCCAATGTTTCAAGATGATATTGACGATACTGTCCTCCTAATGCCACTGATGATGCAGACCTCTCTTGCCTGATGCTGTTGAAGAAGACCCTTCTTGTTAAGGGGGAGTGTTGAAATAATGTAACTGTGAAGAGTATTCTTACTATTATTGTTATTTTATTCATAGGATTAATCCCCATTGTGGATTAATCATGTCGGTAATTGTATTAGGACCAAATCCTCTTTTGCGGATTGGTCATCGGAAAATTGTAATAGGTAGAATAAGAAGTCGGCCCCAACAGTTATTATTGAGACCAAGAATTAAATTAAAGGTGGGTTTACCCACCCAAAGTGAGAGGTCAACCCTGCCAGTGAAGACCTTTCACATGTGCCAGTCTTGTATATATAAGAGGCTAGCGCCTCACTTGATCAAAAAACTCACTTGCTCATTTTCTTAAGAGGCAAGCTACAATTACCAGTTGGAGAGAGGAGAAGAAGAGTGGCACATCTTTTGNTGTAACTGTGAAGAGTATTCTTAATATTATTGTTATTTTATTCATAGGATTAATCCCCATTGTGGATTAATCATGTCGGTAATTGTATTAGGACCAAATCCTGTTTTGCGGATTGGTCATCGGACAATTGTAATAGGTAGAATAAGAAGTCGACCCCAACAGTTATTATTGAGACCAAGAATTAAATTAAAGGTGGGTTTACCCACCCAAAGTGAGAAGTCATCCCTGCCAGTGAAGACCTTTCACATGTGCCAGTCTTGTATATATAAGAGGCTAGCACCTCACTTTATCACAAAACTCACTTGCTCATTTTCTTAAGAGGCAAGTTGCAATTACCAGTTGGAGAGAGGAGAATAAGAGTGGCGCATATTTTAGGGAGGACTATCTGTATTGGTTTGAGTTATCTCTTGAACATTGTATTGGCAATTTATGATAAGGAAGTTTTAGCTGGGTTTTCTTCCCCTAGAGGGTTTCCCAGGATAAATTTTGTGTCTCTCGTGAATGTGTATTTCTCAGTGATCTTGTTCTTATGTTGCTCTTATTTATTGAAATGCAAAGAACTATAATAATGGAATAAACATTAACATGAAGTTTCTAAAACCATCAAGGACTAAGAACATAACATTAGTGACTTGAAGTCTCAGCTCCTGGAAGCTAATAAAACTGAAGAAATCATTTTACAACAACTTAATGATAAAAAACAAATATGTGGGAAACTAGAAGATGAGATTAAGCTACTAAAAAGTGAAATTGAGAAAGTAAATAAATGATCACAATTTGAAAATATTTCAAGGATCTTGAATGAAATTCTCAGTGTCACGTATCCTTTTCAACAAGTAGTTAAAAGTCACAAAAAAAAAGAGACTAGTTTGGGATACACTCAAGACTCAACTTCTGCATCACAAGGATCTGTTAAGAAACCAATCAGCTATGCAGATGCTCTGAAAAAATCATTTTAAAAAGAAGATAATGAGGCAAAGATGACACCATTGAAAATTGTTACACATAAACAAAAATCAACATTCTCCACTGGAGTAAAACATGACCAAAATAAATTCATCAGTTAAAATACCCCTAAATATTTATTTATTGGATATTGCTACTCTTGCAATAATTTTGGACATAAGGCAGTACACTGCAAATCTTATGGACAATACAATAATAGAAATGTCCAAAAATATAAGAACATCAAGTACAATAAAGAAAAAAGAAACTATAAATATTTTTCTCTTTTGCAAGATTTCAATAGTGAATGCCAAAAATGCAACAACTATGGTCATAAAACAAGTGATTGTAGATTGCCAAAATATGATAAAAAGACAAATATTCCCCATAATAAAAAATAATGGAGGAAAAATCAAGAAAAGTGCAATATAGCATTATATGCGAGAAATAAAGAGTGTCATTGGTATATAGACAATGTATGTTCCAAACACATGACTAGAGATCAAAGTAAATTTCTCAAGTTAAACAAGAAAAGAAAATGAAGAGTAACTTTTGGAGATAATATGTCAGCCAAGATACTAGGAAAATGCACTGTTAGTTTAGGAAATAATAAAACCAAAGCAGAAGATGTACTTTTGGTAGAAAATATCAAACCAAATCTTATAAGTGTAAGTTAGACTTGTGATCAAGGTCACATACTTACCTTTGATTCTCAGAAATGTGAAATCAGAAAAAAGGACACTGGAAACCTAGTAGCAGTTGCACCAAGAACATCTAGTAATGTGTACATCCTCGATATAGAAGAAGAAGAAAAATGTTGCTTAAGCCAAGTAGATGAAAGTTGGATATGGAATAGAAGGTTGGGACATTTAAGATTTTACAATTTGATTAAAGCCAAGGAAAAAAAAAACAATAAAAATAATATTCATATACCTTCAAGGCACCCTGAAACTAGGATTATGGTATCCAAAAGATAAAGAATTCAATCTAACCGCATATACTGATGTAGATTGGGCATGTAGCATCGATTATAGGAAAAACACCAGTGGAGGAGCATTTTTCTTAGGAAAACATCTAGTAGCATGGTCAAGAAAGAAACAAACATCCACATCAATCTCTACATTAGAGGAAGAGTACATTGTTGTTGCATCCTATTGAACACAAGTTCTTTGGATGAAACAAACTATGGAAGACCTACAAATAAAATATAATGATCCTATTACTATTAATTGTGACAACACTAGCGCCATAAGTATCTCTAAAAATATAGTCATGCATTCAAAAACCAAACATATCCCAATTAAATACCATTTCCTAAGAGATCAGGTCACCCAAAAATTAGTTAAAATAGTATATATAGACACCAAAGAACAGATTGCAGACATTTTCACAAAACCTCTCCCCATGAGTACTTTTGAAAATCTCCAACAGAAATTAGGAGTAATTAAAAAAACTCATTAAAAATCGCATGGTCAGGGGAGCATTACCCTAGGGGGAGCAACCCTTTTCCATTGATGTCAAAGGGGGAGAGTAACTTCATAGAGAAAATCATCATCACAGGGGGAGTGTGTATGAAGTTATAGTGTTGCCCTTAATGACAAAGGGGGGTATTTTTGAACATACTTTCATTGATGTATTGTCATTGATGTCAACAGTCGATGAAGCACATGAAGCTCAGAAGGGAAAGCACAATGCATAAATGTGATCGGGGTCAAAATCCCCACAGGACAAACTAGGACCGTTGGATATGAAGAGCCAGATCAAGGGCATGGATTGATTGTGGAGCATGAAGGGAGAATTAAACAATGTGTTATTTCCAATCCCACAATTAATCTATATCGTCAGATATCATCGACTCAAAGATCGACGATTGTGGTTGATCCACCAAAAATCACACAACTTCAAATTGCGGAGTTTGGGTGACAGACTAAACCATGTACAAGTTACGGTTCCGCAATCCACACCAACCGTCGATGGTCACCCACCAATAGATCTATGATTAACATCAATTTCACTACCAATGCCGAAGCCCCAGAGTCACGAAATCCCTTCAACCATCGGATCTGGAAAACCCCTCTGTTAGCACTAGGAATCACCATCATATTGCATAGAAGGTAATCACAATACCCATTAGGTTATATGTAAATGTACATGATTTTAAAGAGGTCAAATGGATAAGACTCAAGATAATAATGTTCTAACTCAGAAATCTGGGCTAACATGAACAAGAAATTGAGGTCTTGATCAACTTTAGTCAGTAAGTGGGAGTAAAGGTGAATAGACGGAATAATTTGGTGAGGAAAAAGTAGAGGTCTACTATGGACATCAAGTATTCAAGAAACCTAAGGAGGAAAAACTCAAACACAAGATCTTCTTGAATTCAAATTTAAATGGAACTGAAGAACATCATAACAGTACTATAATCAAACATTCATCATAATACAACTACAACAATCCATGTGAATCATTCAATCATGAATACTTCAGAATTAGAGGCAGATAAGATGGAATAAGAAAGCTGAATTATATTAATCAAGAAGTCTCAAATCAGGCACATAACTAGATAACCAGTATGCTTTTGTCAAAATATTACAAAATAAGGGAGCCTAGCTCAACCATCCGAACCTACTAATAATTTGGACTATCTATTTATAACAAAAGGTAAGGAAACAACTGGAGGTTCGAGTTGGCCTTCTTCCCATGAAATTCTCCAAATAGTTATTTCCTCTAACAACTAAGCTAACAACTGTGCTATAAAAGAGGAAAACGTTGGCCACTGATCCAACTAACTTTAAATTGAATTGATCTTCTTGATGCACATCTCCTCGCATGTCAAGTGTCCTGCAGAGGTTGTAAACTGTCATCATGATGCCAACTACCATCTCGTCCATTCTCCACATCATCAGCCACTCACAAGGATGATAACTTGAACCCCTTGATTTCTGGTACCTGTTGGTAGCGTCATTTGGTAGCACTTTGGGTAGCGAGCTTTGTAGTGCCTCCAAAAAATTCTCTGTAATTCCATAGCACAACCTCCAAAATAGGTCTGTATAATGGGTAGCGCCGAGCCTGTGTGTCTCTGTGCGAAATTCATCCTCTCTTAAAAAATTCAGTAGCGCCAAAACCTATGTAATTCACTCTCCATGTGAATTTCGGTAGTGCCTTCTTGTGTACCTGTGCACAATTCAGTAGTGCCAATCCAGATTTGGTAGCACCATTCTGTAGCTCTGCAGATTAGGTAAAATTTCATCAGCAAAAGATTGCTCTTTTAATGTGTGTATGGATCTCCTAACCTATGTATGGTGTTGATGATAGGTGTGATTGGTGCTTGGATTAGATGCTGATAGTTGGTATTATCATTCAACTCTTGGTTGACCAATTAAAAATTTAAAAAGCTTTGAACACACCAATCTTGTAGATGCAGGCCTTGGTGCTAACATCAGGTTTCATAAGGGATAGAGTCCTCCCTGTGAGGCTCTAAGAACTCCTTTTGCAGCTCCAATGCCTTAGTGTTGGGTTGTGGAGTCATGCTCTAATGCATCGTGTCGAAGAGAACACACTGACAACTTATACTAATCTACTTACAAACAGAAAGAAAGAACACCTACTCCTGATGGAGCTTATTTATGTACAAAAGCTAATATAACTGACTTTTACAATGGGCTAGGTGAAGGAAAACTTCCACCAAATCCATTCAAGAAGCTTGCTCACATGAGTCTTTATAATTCCAATGATTGACAATAGACAAGAGGAATATGACAGTGGTTTGAAAACATTTCCTATATATCCTCTGACTGTTGCTGCCACAATAAAGTTTACAGGTTCCAAAACATTTGAGAAATACAACTCCATATACACCTCTATAGGTTCATGAAAATGGTGACAAAACACATGTGACTGATAGAATATTTCTTCTTCCACTTCAAGCTGCTTATTTTAAACTGTGGGTAGAAGTGGAGGAAGGATTGACGTAGATGGTTGCTGATCCACTGATAACTGTTGATTTACTTTTTGATGTGTATAAACATTCTCTTCATGTGCCTCAACTAAGGGCTTCTCCTGGTCAAATCTTCGAGTTACGTCCTCTGTGACAAGGCTAACCTCTGCATCCTCCTCCTGTATTCATAGTGATCAAATATAGGATAAGCTTGTTGCTCATCATCACTAGAATATTCATCAAGAATGGGCTACCCTTCATATCTATGATCAACATCTAAAACAATAATTTCATCAAGAATATAACTATTAAAAATATTCATTTTAGGAACAACAATAACTGTTGCTTCTAGTTGTTCATACACATGATTTTCATCTGAAACAAACTTATGAATGTTGTCCTCTCCAAATACAGGAGTATTCTTTATACTTTCATTTGGATAGTGAATAAAATATTTTTCATCTTTATATTTGGCAGATCAATCTAACAAATCTTGAGCACATTCTACATATCCCTCACAACAATTATGAGAAATAATTTCAGAGGGATAAAACCTTTTGCAGTGTTCATTGAATACTCTATGGAAATCCTTCAAGGATGAAATGCTGGAAGGGGGTAATGAGAAATACCATTTACATGCATCCCCATCCAATGAATACATGAACATTTTCATCAATATATCTTCATTATGGATGTCAAGCTGCTACATCAAAGCATGAAATTCTTGAACATGCTCAACAAGGTTGTCATTCTCACCTTCATAAAATATGGGCAACAGATCTTGCCAGCCATCAATTTGAGGCATAAGATGTGGATAACCATATATGGATGAGAAATTGAGTGGGGAAAACCTCTTGGACAGGATAGCCTTCATAGCCATTTAATTTGTCTCATTCCAGTGGAGTCACCAACAGATTATGAACAATGGAGTCGCCATGGTGAATGTGCAGTCTTGGAGGTGTCCAAATTCAATGACCATCTAAAGTTGAAGCTGTACAATATCGTTCTTCCCAAGGAGCTTTTCAATCTGCTCAAATACATCCCCGACAACAACACCATTAATGTTAGCACTAGGAATCACCCTCAGATTTCATAGAAGGTAAGCCCAATACCCATCAGGTTATACGTAAACGTAAATGAGTTTAAAGAAGTCAAATGGATAAGACTCAAGATAATAATTTTCTAACTCATAAATCTGGGCTAGCATGCACACGAAATTGAGGTCTTGATCAACTTCAATCAGTAAGTGGGAGTAAAGGTGAGTAGAAGGAAGACTTTGGTGAGGAAAATGTATAGGTCTGCTATGGAGATCAGGTCTTCAAGCATCCTAAGGAGGAAAAAATCAAACACAATATTTTCTTGAATTCAAATTTAAATTGAACTAAAGAACATGCTCCATAATCAATGATTTAACCCAATACCCCAAGTTCGAATGGAAGAATGACATCTTATGGTATAAATGAATAATTTATTTGAACAACAACTCAAAATTTAAAATCAAGGTACTCCAAGAAGCTCATGACTATCCAGCCGCATGCCACGTTGGATTTTTCAAAACATATTATAATGCTCGTCAATCATTCTTTTGGAAAGGGATGAGCACAGATATTCAAAAGTATGTAGCAGAATGTGATATTTGCCAAAGAAACAAAACTAAAAATATATCAACACCGGGAGTACTCCATCCGTTGCATGTTCCTAACCAAAAATGGGAAGAAATCTCAATGGATTTCGTTGAAGGATTACCAGTATCAGAAGGGAAAGATAAAATCTTAGTGATAGTAGACAGACTAACCAAGTATGCACATTTTATGGGAGTAAGAAAAACAAATTCCACAAAACAAAAAGCTGAAGTCTTCTGTAAAAACATTTATAAATTACATGGTTTTCCCAAGGTCATCGTCAGTGATAGAGACACCAAATTTAAAAGGAAATTTCGGAGAGAGTTTTTCAAACAAATCAGGACGTCTCTTAATATGAGCTCAGCTTATCATCCTCAAATAGATGGATAAACAAAAATTGTCAACAAGTGCTTAGAAACTTACCTTCGTTGCTTCGTCACTGATAAGAAAAATAAATGGCTTCAATGGTTGCACCTTGTCGAATGGTGGTATAACTCCACATATCACACATTAGCTAAAATGACACTGTTTCAAGCTCTTTATGGATATCCACCACCATCATGGAAAGAGTTAGCCACAAATCAAACAAAAGTTGCATCAGTAAAAGAGCTTTTAGACGAAAGTAAAAAAAGTTGTGCAAATTATCAAGGAAAACTTGGTTATAGCAAGAAACAGAATGAAACAACAAGTTGATCAACACCGAACAGAAAGAGAATTCGAAGTTGGAGAATGGGTATTTGTGAGACTTCAACCCTGTAAACAGTTATCACTTAAACAACAAGGAAAGAATAAATTAGCTCCGAAATATTACGAACCATATCAAATTAACAGAAAAATCAGTCACATCGCTTATGGATTAGACTTACCAGAGAAAAGTCGTATCCACGTCTTTCATGTATCATGTCTAAAAAACGTTGTTGGACAACACCAAAAGGTGAAAACTTTACTTCCATTGTTGGATGAAGAAGGCAAAATAATTTTAGAACCAGAAGCCATTATTTCCTCTAGATAAAAGAAGTTACGATCTCGCATAATCAAAGAATATCTTATCAAATGGAAAAACCTCCCAGAAGAATATGCAACATGGGAATCAGAACATTTTCGTCAGTTACACCCGTCGTTACCAGTGCTTTGAGGACAAAACATTTTTAAGAGGAAGGCAATGTTATGAACATAAAATACATATAAATAGATATTCATAACATAATAATTAATTAGTAAATAGTAATTATTAATAATGAAAGGACATGTTCTCAAAGGACATGTCTATTGGTGAAAGGACATCCATGCGTGGGTATATAAACAAGCCCTCATTCTCAAATTTTAAGCATCTCATTTTTTTATTATCAATTATTCATATTTTATATATTATTATTACAATTGCATACCTGGTTATATACTACAGGCATTTGGATCCATAGGTCTATTAACACTGAAGTGACGACTGTAGATCTGATTCCTGACTGACTGCTCAGGCATGGACCGATGAGCTAGGGACGAAGGAAAAAATAAAACGCAATCATCACAAATCAATAAACCATAGGACAATCAAGACATGTAGGGATCGAAGGCCATGGGAATCAATCAACATCGAGCTAAAGGCTATGGGAGAAATTTCAGTCACCAACTAGAATGCTAAGACAATCATTTTCTTTACCCAATTTAAACATATAGCACTAGAATCATAAATCATACTAACAATCTACCATGTAGAAATAAAGGAAGAGTACCGTAGCCCAAGTCTCTCTCTCTCTCTGAGTTGATGTCCCGCGCACTCCTTTCCACTCCCACTTACTGACCGATGAGACTTCACTGGTACCTCCCAGCCAACGCTAGGGATACTTTTCTTCCCCCTTAGCTCTTTGAGCCGCAAAGGGGCCACACACACTAACCATAGAATCATCTAGCTCCTAGCTTGCCTCGCAAGGCCGAGCTACCACTCCTCACTGAGCTGGGTATCCCAACTCCCACAAGCTAAGTCAGTCAAGCATATATTTCTGTAGCATAACGTTATGCATAACATAAGAGATCATCATCCTTCTCCTCCCTCCATTATATAGAGTTTCAAAGTCCTTTACTTTCCCAAAATCTCATTTAATTTATTGTTTAATAATTTAATTCATAAAAATCCTCCCCATACATGTGTCACCCATCCCCTTCATTCCTCCATAAATTAATTTCATCAATTAATTAATTACCCTTATTTCCCTCACCCACCTAAAATCATTCCTAGAATCGCTCCTAGGTGTCCTCATATTCCCTTGCAAGTTTTAATGACTTCCCCCCTTATTAATTTACTATTTGAGTTTAATTTAGAAATTTCTTAAATGCTAGATACCTTACTAAGTTAGACTTTCTAATTTTTCCCCAGGTTTCCCCTTTCTTTTTATGTTTCCCACTTTTTCCTAGTTTCCTAATTATTTTATATTTCCCTCTTTCCCTTTTTATTTAAAACTCAAATTGACAGGTGTAGAAAATTAAGTTTTCCATTTTTAGTTAATAAATTTTTAATTAACATATGAGACAAAACCATTATTCCCCTTTTTCCTTTTTCTAAATTTTATCCCCCCAAAGTTTATTCATTTATAAATTATATGAATTACTTACCCCCTTCTCGTCACATGATTAATAA
>SNQJ01S0161739.1:0-21548 GCA_010110895.2 Picea sitchensis
AATTTTTCCAAACTTGCCTCTCCATTATTTTTCCTATTAACAAAAGATGTTGACTTTCGTTGGACTGACAATTGTGAATTGTCTTTTGCAGATCTGAAACAAAAATTGTCCACAGCTCCCATTTTAAGAGGGCCCAATTGGGCTCTTCCTTTTCATATCTCTTCAGATGCCTCAGACACTGCAATTGGTGCAGTGCTAGGGAAACACAAGTATAAGGATCCCTATGCTATCTACTGTATCAGAAAAAACATGGCTCCTACGAAGTTAAATTATACAATTACTAAAAGAGAATTCTTGGAAGTAGTTTATGCGCTCAATAAATTCAGGCATTATATCACTGGTTATCCTACTTTTATTCACACTGATCATACAACAATTAAATATTTGATGAATAAAAATATCACTAATTCTCGAGTAACAAGATGGTTGTTATTGATCCAAGAATTTGACATCACTATAGTAGATAGACCAGGAAAAGAAAATGTGGTTGCTAATTTTCTCTCAAGATTGCATATAAATGATGATGATTCACCTGTAAACGATTCCTTTCCAGATGAAAATTTGTTTGCAGTATCTGCTCATTCACCTTGGTATGCAAACATTGCTAATTATTTGGTTGTAGGGAAGTTACCTCGACATCTATCTCCCTGAGAAAGAAGGAAGATTATTCAGAAGAGTGCTCGGTATAGTTGGATAGGGGGGTATCTTTTCTATGTAGGAATGGATCAAGAAATTAGAAGATTTGTGAGGGATGATGAATTTTATGATCTACTTAAATCTTTCCATGATGGCCCCTGTGGAGGTCATTTTGCTGATAAAAGGAATGGGCATAAAATTTTGAGGATGGGCTATTTTTGGCCCACGATATTTCAAGATGCAAAGAGATATGTCCAAGCTTGTGACAGTTGCCAATGCATGGGTCAGCCAAATAATAGGGACGAGATGCCTCTCCAACCTCAAGTAGTGTTAGAAATTTTTGAGAGATGGGCCATAGATTTTGTAGGGCCTATTAACCCACCTTCTAATTAGAAAGCATATATATTGGTCTGCACAGATTACATGACCAAGTGGGTTGAGGGAAAAACACTCATAAGGGCCTCAAAATAAGTTGTCTTAGAATTTTTTTTTGAGGATATCTTTGTTAGGTTTGGAGTTCCCAGAGAACTAGTAACTGATGGGGGACCACATTTCACATCACATAAGTTTGAATCCCTCCTCAATAAATATCATGTTCTGCATAGAACAACTTCTCCATACCATCCCCAAGGTAATGGATAGGTGGAAAGTACAAACAAATTCATAGAAGCTATTCTTACAAAGACAGTGAGGGAACATCGTAGGGATTGGTCTGACAGATTGCATGAAGCTCTATGGGCTTATCGAACAACTTGAAGGAACACAACTGGTTTTTATTCTTATGAACTGGTATATGGAAAGAGCCATGGTTTTCCCATTGAATTCGAGATCAAGACCCTAAGAACTGCCTCACAAGTCATTCTAGACTTGACTATGGCACAAAAGTCCTGACTGAAATATCTAAATGAGTTGGATGAAAAGTGTTTGGACACTATTCACCAAACCAGAGTGATTCAATAGCAAAGAACAAAGTGGCATGACCGAGTTATCAAGGAGAAGTTATTCAAAAATGGATATTGGGCCCTAATGTATGATTCACACTTTAAAGAATTTCAGGGAAAGATGTGTACATGATGGCTAGGACCTTATGAGGTAGAAACTTTTTTTCCAAATGGGACAGTTAGATTGATCACTATTGATGGATCCAATATACATTTGCATGCAAATGGTCATCGCTTTCACCTGTATCGGCATCCACTTTCCAAAACAGAATTTACATCCAGATGTACAACCGATACAGGTTATCAATTTTTGAAGGAAAAGGAGCTTGCTCCTTTCCCTTCTATACCTTAGAATTTTTCTCTTTTTCAATAATAACATTCTATATAAATAAACTCAGCGAAATTGAATTTTCCTATTCTCTTTTTCAAAAAATTTATTCTTTGTTAATAAATTCAACCTAGAAAGGTATCGGTCACTTACTTGTGTGTAGATAAATTAAAGAAAAACAAGGTAGATTATAGTAGAAGAAGCAAAAGGATTAGTTTATGGAAGTTTAAAAGCTTCCTAAAAACTAAGTGATTCTGGGTTCAGAGAGGTTACATGTTGTTACACCATGTGACGTTACACTATTTTCTGACCACATTCCATGTTGTTACACCATGTGTCGTTACGCTATTTTCCGACCACATGACCATGTGTCGTTACACTATTTTCCAACCACATGACCATATGCCTTTACACCATTTTCCGACTGCATGACTGATTTCCATGCTGTTACACCATTTTCCCGACTCTTTTTCCTTTCATGTTGTTACAATCTTTTATGACAGATTGGTCGATTTACATACTGCTACACCTAATTCCACCATTTCGTCCAAAATATTTGTTGATACACCTACTTCTATAATTCCTTTTGGCTATTTTCTATGCTGCTTCACCCACCTTCTTTAGCATTTCTGCCATTTCTACATACAACAACATTGTTGTTTTGTCAAGATTTTCGCCATTTTTCAAAAAATACTTTATGCTCTCTCTGTCCCCACAAGAGATGCTTCATCATTACTTAACTCCACATCCACAACTTTCCAACTGTTCAACCACAGAAAGGACTTCACTTATGCTCCACTTGTCATATCATCATTTCTCACGTTCCAGAGCCATCTCTCATTATTACAGCTATTCCATGTAGATCAAATGGTGGTTGGATAGTGCAGTTACTCCGATAGATAAGTTCGAGAGGTAATTTATGAGGTACGCTACTATTCTTGCGTGTTTAAGTGATATGGATATGAAAGCATTCTTTGATGCCTATCTGTCAGTGGTCCTAAATTCATTAAACTGTGAACCAATCAGATTAGTTGGGGGGGAATGAAAAATCCACGTTGACCTAACAGAAAAATTCCTTTTTATATTTCACCTCCACCACCTTTAAACCATGCTTACTTTCGCTGCGAAACCACGTTCTTCATGAAAATCCACGTTCAAATTTTATCTTTCTCTAGTTTAGGTGTCAGTTTCTCCTCCTAATTCACTGTCGAATACAAACACAACATCATGGGAGGAATGCCCGTGAGATATGAACCAAAAAATCTGAATGCATTGTTGTTTCACCCGGATGTTTATCAAATATTTCTGCAGGCTTGTTGAATTTCTTATTTTAAGAAGCTGCAGGGGTTTAGTGAAGCAAAATTCTTAGAGTTCAGTCAGAATCTCGCAGATGGCTATTCAATGGTGCATGCCGTGCATATTCCAGTGATATAAGAGAGAATAGTTGTTGTGACAAGGTTGTTGACCTTAGGGGAAAAATGGTTTAATAGGAAAGCACATCCTCCCGATGCACAAAAGGTTTTTCTCATGGGAAATGAGAGAGTACAGACCAAAGGCCGAGGTGAAGATGTCAGTCCCTTACCAGAGCCATGAGGGAAGGTATCAAAATTCGTAAAAAGGTACATTACATGCGAAGGGAGATGTGAAGTTATTTATTTTTTTTATTTTGTTCTACTATCACATTTGAGACATCAAAAGCTAATCAACATCCCTTACTAACTTATTCATTCCCCGCATAATATGGCTCACTTTGTCAAGAAATCCAAGCACCCCATGAATTGTCTTTCCAATCATAAACTAATAGGATTGTTGATTCATAATGGAATGGGAATTCCTAATGCCCCATTACCTGAAGTAGAAGAACAGACAAATCCTGCACCTATCGTTATGACCAAACCTAAATAACGAAGCCCAATTCCCAGTCCAAGTCATGATTCTTTGGCCTCGGCTGCACCAGTAGTCAAATCCCTGACTGTAACTGCCCATAAATCCACACCAAAAACCACGCGCAAAACCAGAAGCAACCAGAAAATAATTGAACCAGAAGAGTTGAACCTTATGCCTCCAATTGTAGTCGAGCAAGCAGTTGAAAACGCAATCCCTGGACCAAGTCATGAGCCTCAACCCTCCGCTGCAAAAACATTTGTTCACAAACTCCCTCTGATCCCTAAATCTAAGAAAAGGAAAACCCTTCCTTCTGTATTTACACTACCCAGGACAAGAACTAGTTCAGAGAGATCAACTGTAACAACAGTTCCAGCATCCACTATAACTGCAAGTACTTCGACTCCTTCTCTTGTGGCACCAACAACAACTGAAAACCCTCCTTTTTATGTAACAATAGTTCCAGCACCTACTGTATCCGCCAGTGAGTCAATTCAGAACACCAAACGTCAATCTAGACGAGAATCTCATAGGAGAATCGATAGAAGAAACCCTCTTGTTGTTGTAATAGCAGTTCCAGCATCCACTATAACTGCAAGTACCTCAACTCCTTCTCCTATGGCACCAGTAGTTCAGACCCCTACTGTCACTACTATTGAATCGTCTTAGAAAAGAAAATGTCAGCCTACAAGAAAATCTAAGAGAGGCATCAATAGGGTTGTACCAGATGCTTCCACAGAGTGTCCTAATTTTGATCATACTCAGACCCTACTAGAATTTGTGGAGGTCTGTATTCCAGGTTTCACCTTGTGCAAGGAATTTTAGGCTACCATTTTATCATTACAGAGGAATGTACATGAGTTACAACAGAATCATCGGCTTCACTTGATCATTCTGTGCATCACTCAATGAGTGATGAAGTACAGATTATACCTGACCCCAACATTCTAGAATTTCCTCCTTGTATGGTTGTTGAAGAACACCCTCCTTCTCCTTGTGAGATTGTTGAAGAATGCCCTCCTTCTCCGAGGCCAATGAAAAATAAATACCATGTTTTTGTCTCTACTTTACCTAGGACGAGAACTTGGTCAGCAAGGTCTATTGAAGCAGAAGTTGGATGGAAGGATATGGAATAAGAAATACCTATTCTTCATCCATTACCCTCCATTTCTAGAGAGATTGCAACCCAAGAACCAGTCCCCTCAAATGACATGGTTGTTACACAAGAACCAGCTACCCAGGAAGATACTATTCAAAAAGATACAACCATCCCCAACTTAGTTGTTACATAAGAACCAACTACCCAGGCAAATACTATACCATAAGAATTAGTCAGGCCAGAATCAATTGTTCCACAGGAACAAGTTCTGGGTGTATCTTCCACACAAGAACCAGTTACACAAACTAGCGAGGATGTGCCACTTGATCAAAGTTTTTCTCAAATAGATAATAAGATCAAGGACACAGAAAATTCCAGGATTACTGAACTATTAAAGGAAAATGATAGCCTCAAAGCAAAGTTGTATTCCTTAAAGGATGAATTACTGGTTGCTTGTCAAAAGAATCTAGAGGGGATAGCCTTAGACATATTATCACTCACAAAAGATTTTATGGACCAAAATAGAGAGCTCATGTGCTCTAAATGTGGTAATATCTATTTTCAGGCAAGCTATAAAGTAGTAAAAGTACTAGTCACTGGTCAGCCTGAAGAACCAATCAACCTCTCAGTTAAGATAGAATATGACCTTACTACTCCACAAGAAACTTTGTTACACAATTAAAATCATTTTTCTCTTGAAGACAAGGCAAGAAGGACAAATTTTTGAGCTAACATATATTGGGGGTACACACAGTTTTTGATACCGGTACTTAGCAATTTGTCTTAG
Organism: Picea sitchensis; assembly: GCA_010110895.2. NCBI lineage: Eukaryota > Viridiplantae > Streptophyta > Pinopsida > Pinales > Pinaceae > Picea > Picea sitchensis. The sequence continues at coordinate 5,676 of SNQJ01S0161739.1, forward strand.
CAGTTTACATGGGAGGAATCGTCTCCCTAACTCAGATTCAGTGTAATTTTTGAAAGTGTTTTTCATGAGGACATGCAAAGTATCAGTTGGGGGGCATGTTAGGACCCAGAAATGTCCCTTTTTCACTATATCTTTTCCCCTTTCAACCTTATCATTTCTATGCTAAATGCCTACTTTATTGTTGCCAAGACCCTTTTTCCCAATGTATGATTCATTAATCTTGCTTTGATATTATTATTTACTTAACACATTTTATTGGTAGTAATTCTCATATTTTATCCATAAATGTGCAACTAATGATCAAAATGTGTAGAACAACCAAGACTTGAAGAAAGATCGTTGTTGTTACACCAATTGTTACAGTTGTGCGCTAGTCCTTCATGTTGTTACATGACTACAACAACTGCACACCTTTCTTGAAAGCTGTCACACTTGCTGCAACAGACACCCACTGATCTTGCAAGTTGTTACACCGACTGCAGTAGATGCACACCAATCCTAAAATTTGTTACACTCGCTGCAACAGATGGCCACCGATCCTGAAAGCCGAATCCTGAAGATTGATCCTCTATTGTTACACGTTTTGGCTCACGCTGATTCTTTATCCATATTTGGTGAATATGAAAGATCTCTTATATCTTACGAACAACTTGAGAATATGGGATTCTCAAGGCTGTTCTGAGTCCGTTTTGAACTAAATGACTATGTCTTTAAATAGTAGAGCTTTGGTAATCATGGACACAGAAGATTAGCCGTGGATTTGTGAAGTAAAGTGAAGCAACTTGTAATTGAACATTTTTGGCGATTTTAATAAAGAAAGAGACTTGAGTTTTTCCAACCTACTGTCATATTTTTGAGTGGATTCAGTGAGAAGGAAAGGGCCCACCTTCCTCACAGACTTCCCTTTGTTTTGAGTTTTAGATTATCTACTTTGATTTGTGTGATTAATCTGTTTAGCATTCTTAGAATACAATTGCTATTACAGTTCAGTCCCTTCCTTTCGAATGCGCATCAATGTGTCTCATGAGAATTAGAAGTCAAGTGTTGTATACTGCTGGAGAATTGTATTTCTGTACTAGATAAAAAAATTCCTTCAAAAACAAGTAATTAGAAGTGTGAATTTACTTCCTACAATTAAAGTAGATTTATTTTCTTCAATTAGCACAGAACTCCCTTCTGCAAGAATAAAATAGAAAATTAGAATAAAACAGATAATCCAGGATTCGAATACACTCATCAATCTACATTTCAATTATGCAAGTGTGATTCCAATCTTGCAACAATAGATTAGAACTCCAGCTATGTCAACGACTTGTTCTAGTATTCAGTTTTCAAAAACTTTGTTTCTTTCAATACTACAACTTGATTAGTGTTTTCTTCCATCAATCTAGAATAGACTGTGCACAATTATCTTGCAATAACAAACCTTCCCTGGGTTTGACGATTTATGTTGAACACATTAATTATCTATTTATTTAGACAATTAAAGTTTTGAACACAACAGACATCATCAAAATATTCCACATGGAATACTGAAATCCAACAGAAACTCATATACCCCTAGACACAAAATTGAGCAAGAAATATGAAGGCCCTACAGTGGATTATACCCTGTACAAAAGTTTAGATGGCAGTTTGTTGTATCTTACAACAAGTAGGCATGATATTATGTATGTAGCCAACCTTGTTTCTAGGTTCATGGAATTCCCCAAAGATTCTTACTGGAAGATGGAAAAAAGGATTCTGAGATATGTTGTAGGCACTCTCAATTTTATCTTATTGTACACTAAGTCTAATGATAATTATCTCTCTAGTTACACAGACAATGATTTTGCAGGAAGCCTAGATGAAAGGAAAAGCACCTCAAGACATGTTTTTCACCTGAGCACGACCCTGATTTCATGGGCATCAAAGAAGCAACACATTGTATCAATATCTTTTGCAGAGGCAAAGTATGTCATTTCTACCTCAGCTGCATGTCAAGTGGTGTGGTTGAGAAGAATATTGAATGATATGTCACATATAGAAAAGGAGTCAACTCCTATATTCTGTGAGAACACCTCAATAATTTCTCTATTCAAAAATCACATCTTTCACAAGAAAATAAAGTATATTGACTCTTGTTTTAACTTCATATGCGAGCTAGTCAATAATGGAGACAAAGCACTTCAATTATGTGTCTCTCGAGATCAACTCACATATATTTTTACAAAGCCACTAGGAAAATCCATTTTTTATTTTCAGAGACAACACTTGGGCATTATCAGTGTTGATGTTTGTAACTGTTGAGTTTAAGTGGGAGTGTTAAATATATCTGTAACCTCAACAATATGTGACTGTACACTGCCAGCTATCCTAGCCAACTGTATAATTTTCTTTATTTTCTTGATTTGTTGAAGATTATTTAGCTCAACTATTTCCTTTAATTAATTGTGCTCTGCTCATTCCTGTTTTCCAATTTCATCTTCTCTGTAAAATCTTCTTTGCTTCTCATTTTATCAAATACTATAATAATATAAAAATTATAAATAAATATTTGCATCAATGAAACGTCAACTATCTTCATAACGAAAGAACGTGCACGAATATTAAGTATATAATGACATCAATGATAATCCATAGATTATTATATCATTTTACATCCCCTCTCTGTTTGTAGAGCTTAGAAATAATCCCCTTCCTGAGCTTTCACCCATTCCAAATAGTAAATTATATAAAGATCAAAATTTTTAGGCCTAAGAATTAATACCAATCCAAAGATTTAACCTATTCTCGAAAGTAATCTATATAAAAATCAAAGTTTGTGGATTTGAGAATTAATCTAAGTCTGGAGCTTTAACCCATTCCAGACAATAATCTATATAAAAATCAAAGTTTTCATATTTGAGAGTTAATCTGATTCTGGAGCTTTCACCCATTCTAGACAGTAATTTATATAAAAATCAAAATTTGTTCTTCTCATTAAAAATGGAGTGCTCCACTTGGTAGTTTCAATTGCCCAACAATATAAAGGATGGTGCATTGGGATTGTTGAGAGTGGAAATATTAGGGGAATATTCCAGCATGTGTAAACAATGGAATTCCCTCTTTTCATCCACACAATTTCTCACTAATCATTGGGATGTGACACCTCCCAACAGGAAACCATGGCTTGTTTTGTTCGATAACCTGACATCATTGAATTTTATAGCTTACAACTTCCTGTCAAACACCTGGAAAAGATTATCCATTGCCTTCTTGAGGGAAAAATACAACTTCTACAATTCAATTAACCACAGTTCGGTCGTAGGCATTGTCTTGGTGACCCTCATGTATTTTGGCAGCGTAAGCATCGAGATTTTCTCCAATCCTCTTACAGGAACGTCGTTATAACTTCCTAGAATAAACGATAGTACTATTATCGCCATGACCCTCGTGGCAGGGGAAGGCCATGACCACAATGGAGACACATATAAAGTGATAGCAGTGGCAGAGTCAGGGAATGAAGAGAGAGAATAGAAATCTATGATTCTTGTTTGAAGTCATGGAGTACTGCAGGATACCTACCACAGAATTTGAGGGAAACCAGGATTTTGGAACTGGTCAGGATTGTTATTCACGAGGATTTCTTGTACTGTAAGGCTAGGGATGTAAATTCTTTGAGGCAAAACATCGTATCTTTCAACATCCAAAATGGTACATCCATTTTCGCGTCATTTCTGTTAGAGGATGTGGATATCTATCGTGTTTGGGGTAGGCACAATGTGGAGGATGTGGCTGATACGGATGTGGAGGATTTGGCTGACACATTCGAGGATGTGGAGGATGTGGATGATGTGGCTGATATATTGGAGGATGTGGAGGATGCGACTAATACGTTCAAGTATGTGGCTAATATGGATGTGAAGGATTTGGATGACACATTCGAGGATGTCACTGACACGTTTGAGGATGTGGTTGATGTGTTAGACGATGTGGATGATGTGGCTGATACGTTGGATGATTTGGTTGATACATATGTGGATGATGTGGCTGATGCATTAGATGATGTGGTTGATATGAACGGGTTGTTGTTGGAGATGTTGTCATTAGAGGATGTGGCTCATGCAAATAGGCGCGATCATCTATTCATTTGTGGGTCACGAGTGCTTCTAGGTACATGCATATTCGATGTTGTCGCTGAATTTGATATTATTATATCGGAGTTTGAGACCCACACATTGGGTTTCACAGATATTGCAAGGATACCACCATCTATTATGGAAGATTTTAAGAGAAAGGAAGAAATGTATTATGATAAATTAATATTTGATTTTAAAGGAATGAGATATTTGGTATGCATCACATATGGGTGTCCTAATGAGGTGCTTGTTTATATTTTAAGTGAAAATGTGAGGAGATGGCTTCCTATATGGCTTCTAATGAATAGATATTGGGATTTTTCATCTATTTTTGCCTTTGAACCTAGACTTGATATGAAGGTCGAATAGATCAATGATTTTCTTATTCACAACAAGAATTTCCTATAATTTGTTCTTTCTATTAGATAGATTATCTATTTAGTAGTTTTATCTATTCTTTTCAATATAATGTACATGTGTTAAGGTTCAAATTTACCACAATGTTAAAATTTCATATATGTACTCTATTAGTCATTTAACATATGAAAATAACTATTTGATTTAATAAGTATATTAATATTTATTTTTGAGATGAACAATTTAGAAAATTAATATGCTTCAAGTAAATCACTAATTCAACAAATTAATATGATTCAAGTAAATAACCAATTTAGCAAATTAATTAGCCGATTTTAAATGAGTGAATAAAAATCTCATTCCTATTAAAATGTGTGGTTTTGCTTAGTAGAGAGGAAAAACCTTTCAACAATTTCTTCAGGCATGGGACCCATTTATGAGGTACTACTAGTGAATGAAATTTGTAGGGATTCCAACTTCATTCATTAATGGGGTTTAAAATTGTAAAAATTGGAGTCAATATATTGTAGTTATTGTGGGGGGTCGTAGGATATGTTGGGTTTATAGGTATTGGCAGATATAAAAATGGGTATTTAGTAGAAATGGTGTTTTTTAATTTGAAATATTTATTGGGAGGGGGTTTTGACAAAAGGATTTTGGGAGGAATTTATTAATATTTGGTGAAATTAGAGGTATTCTTTAATATCCCATGACTTCATGTGATATGTCATAGGTTCACTACGTAGAGACCTTGTGATGTAAGTGTGAAATAAGGAAACATGTTGATCTTTAGACCCTAAAGGATGATTTTGGGTCTTTGGGACATAAACAACCACATGGCCTCTTGAGGGGATTTATTGTCTCTTGGTGTAAATATGAGTGTCCTTAGGGGTTTGAACACTAGATATGGTATTAGGGCCCTGGTAAAGGGAGGAAACCTAATCCTTAGTCCCTAAAAGTAGCTTATGGGGATCAAGGGAAATGAATAATGCCTCAAGCTAGCTATGTCAATGTGATGGGGATATTTGGCCTCATAATGAGCATATGAGTGCCATTAGGGGGGTTTGAGAACAGGGTTAATAATGACACCTAAATAACAACACATAGTGTCTCTAGCATATCCTTCAACTTTAAGTTAGGATATTGATCGATTCATAGGTTTCTAGCACTAGGTATGGGTCATGGGACCCTAAACATGATTGAGGAACTCATGATTTGGGCCTTAAAGGAATACTCTAGGTATTCCTCACATAGAAAAATGCATTGAATCACCACACATTAATTTTCAATGGTATCCATGACCTTTTAGTGGGGATATATATGTTGTTTAGAGGTTTTAAGCATTAGAATGGGTCATGGGGACCTGGACATGGTTGGGGAAGGAAACCCAAGACTTATGACCAAACAAATGTTAAAGCATATTAGGCCAAAAAACAAACTTCAAATCACCACACATTATTTCTAGAGGCTATCCTTAGCCTCCAATATAGGATATTGATGAAATTATGAGGTTTTGAGCATTAAGGGTGGGTCTTCGAGTCCTATGTATTTCTGGGGAGGAAAATTGGACCTTAGGCATTAAGGGAAACTTATAGGAATTCAAGGACAAGAACAATGTTTCACATTTCCACGGAGGACCTCTCAATTGTAACATCCCAATTTTTAATCCCTGATTTAGTGATGTATAATGTTAGTAAGATGTATGGCTACGGTCCCAACAATGTAATATGTAAATGATGTATATTGAAGATAATAAATAAAATATATCGTTGGATATAGATAGACATAGACAGACACTTGGGGGATTACTTTCTAAAAGAGAGTGGGGGTCCAAGATGGGGGGAGATTACCCATGTATATTAAACCCAAAGTGTCTTTTTAAATTATCTCTACTATGAACCTTCCATTTCCTTTTGAGTGTTTCCAAGTCGCAATCATTGAATACATGTAATATATTGGTGTGTGAATTCATCTCATAGAGTTATTGAGAGCATGGGTGTTACACATTATTTTGGTCACCCTGATGATGAATTCACAAGCATGTGTTCAGGATCTCAAAATGATATTTTGTCTAAGAAAAGAAACTGCTTTCTTCCTCTACAAGACTGATTTTTAGAAGGATGTTGTAGGCTGCACTTGGTACACAGTGTGAAAATCCTTGATTTCTGCAGGCTTCTCTATAGTTGTCTCACAGGGTTTCCGTAGGCTGCTATATAGGCAGGGTGCGACGACGTTTGAAATATAAAACAAGAAAGAATTTCATGAAGTTTCTAGAGGAAAAACCTTCTAGAATGTGAGGTGGTGTCTGTATGGTTACGATACTACTAGCTTCTCTAATATGATGGGGTCATCCTCTTCCCTTTAACCACTTCATATTCTCCTATATAATGATAGGTTGCTCATGGAAAAGGTTAATCAAGGTTAATCAAGATTGGGTAAAGAATTGTTGAAAGAATAGACTAGATATTGTGTGAAAGATATTGTCTCAGTTGATGCTTGAGGTCTCCATTTGTCCATCAAGATTTTGTGGATCACTTTCACACAAATTTTAGAACAAGCATATGTGTGTGTTGGAACAAGGCACCACTAAAAGGGAACTTGCGACATCAAGGCAATTTGGTTGTATCTTCTGCTTTTCATTAATACAATACGGTGGCATGTTTCTTTCCCATAAAATCACTTTAGTTTTATTACATGACTCCTTGATCACATGTTTAAGCTTTCATTGAATCTATTATTGTTTCTTTAACTTTGGTTGGTTTGTGTCATTGCAGATCTGATTTCACAAGAAGACCAGAGTGAAGCAGGAACAACAAAGATATAAGGAAGCGATATCCAAGGTAAGTCATCAATTCCTCCTTTGGTAGTAAGTTCAATGATTGTAACTTAGGGAAAGCGTCATGTCTCGTCCTGTTTTTTCTAGATCCAGGTGGATCTAGGGAGATTAGTTCATGTCCGCATTTACTGATTTATCCAATAGAAATGGGTTTTAGTACAAGAAACCTTGGGAATTGGGTGAGTCAACATACATGGGAGAAAGGAAATTCGTATGGGAAAGGAGAGAAACACATTTTGCATGGATATGTTTTGATAACAATAGAGTTTTCAGTGCTAATTCTCAAAGGCAACGATATTGGGCATGTATAACATCTTGTTGGAGCTATAATTTCATGGAGAGATAGGATGTAGGCTTGTGAGTAATATTTCATTCAAGAAATTTTTAAGGGAAAAAAACTAGTAAAAAATGGGTAATTAGTGACTACGAGACCAAAAACGTTAGTCACAACAATTTGTACTAGAAAATTTTAACAATTTTAAGTGACTCAACTAAAAATGATTGATTTAGTCCAGGGATAAAAAAATACGAGTATATAACAACTACATATATGAATTAGTATTATTTATGTCGATGAGCACTATCGATTAAGTTATCAATTTGAATTTAGTTCTTGACTTTATATGATTTTATATCAATAATTTGATCATTATATAAAATTCATCTCAATGGATTTAATTGATGTGTCCATAATTAATTAGTGTGGGAATATAAAAAGACTTAGCTAGCCAATCCCATTCAAGGGAATTATCCTAAGCGCTTTCATAAGGTTTGGTGGAACATTCATATCGAAGAGGGGTGTGGGAATATGCATCTTTTGGTTTCAATCTAGTAATAATTAGTGTAATTCATATTTTCCTTAATATGAATTCATATAACTTTGATATTTTCACAATGAGTTAAGTGACGTTCATGGATTCTTTATAGTGAAACTTGGAAGGGTGCATTTGGTGCCAATATCTTTATGACGATGATGTTTGATGTGGGACATTAAAGGATTGTGCCTATAAATTAATATATAGTATAGTTATAAAAAAATATAAGTTATATATAAATATAAAACTACACACACATATGTAAAATAGTGTGTCTGTGTGTAATATAATAAGGTATATATATTGTATTCTTTAATATAACATAGTTATAACAATAAATTAAGAAAAACATATTAAAAAAAAAACATGAAACAAATGAAAATAACATATAACAGCTTGTCAAGGTACTTTCAGATTTACTTGGCCAAATATTAGTGGTGGATATAAGTTGCACCTAATCAAGAATATGGAAACCCAAAAAAAATTGAAACCGGGAGAGATCTCTCTAATTAGGGTTTGAATGTGATCCAAGTGCTAGGGTTTTCAAATACTACAACCTTCCAACCAGATCAGACCTATCCCTTCCTACGACACACGGATATGAGTGATCCAGATTATTTTCGACACGAAATGAAAGTGGAGATATAGTAAAGAAATGTACAGAGATATCTTAGATATCCAATATTATAACAAAAATGTATCAGAGCTGCAACCATAAACCCAAATATACACCAATACCCAATTTTCTATTAATGAGCAAAAATACACAAAGATTGTAACATACTGAGTGAAAGACTCGCTATAATTTTGGTAGCTTATCTCTGAGAAGAGATGTGACGGCTACTCGCATCCATGAGAAGATGATTTTACAATGAGGCTCCAAAGGCCTTATAAAATAAAAAAACCTAACCTTGGAAGATGAAAAGCCAACAGTTTTGTGGACCCCGTTTTGGGTAGTTTGGTGTATCAACTTCCCATGGGCGTAACTTTGGTATACGATCTTCGTTTGGGGCGCACGATAGCTCGTTGAAAAGGTATCGTCGAGGATATTCATTTTGGGGGATCAATTAGAGAATTAAGATATCATTGAGAATATCAATCCTGAAAATCCTTCATCTAGGCCCTAAAAATGGCCTCAGAAATAAAAAACTGCTAAAAATAGTAAATTACCAAAATTGACAGAAAATTGTTTTGAGCCAGTTGGAAAAGGTGGGTGGCCATCGATATCCACCTGGATCAATACTCCCTCCTTAGTAATAAATGGTTTCCATTGCATTGAGTGCCCGAGGGAGAGGGAAAAGAGTTTGTTGAATTTGCATCTTGATGAGTTGCTTGCCTTGTTGGAGAAGTTACACTTCTTATCTTTTTGAAGGTTGTCACGAACCTGTGGCTGGAAGGATTGGATGTTTTTAACTAGTTTTGATACATGAGATGTCTATGTGTAGAAGGAATATTTTTTCTTTTCTTTAGTCTTGTCGACATGATTTTGTTGGATAGAGGGTGCTTGGGCCAAGGCTATCGTGGTTGCAATATCCTTCTGTTCACCTTTTGAACAAATTATGAAGAAGCTAAATTTTGTAGTATGAAATACTACCTTGAGACACTGTTTAGGTGGGACAATAGTCAGAACCACATTTGGTATCTTGTAGAAATGACCCCCTAGAGTAACAATGACACTATGGGGTCGAGACTCAAAGATAGCATGGCACTTCCACATATATGCCTGGCCTAAGAGAACATCACAAACATCTAGTGGGGAAACATCACATAATACCTCATCCTTGAAGGGATGGATGTTGTATGAAAATTGACACTATTGTCTTACACGAAGATCTCATCCATGGCGAAGCCACCCGATGTTGTATGGATGTGGGTGTGGTGTTGTCGACAAGGGCCAAATGTTTGACGACCTCTATTGAGATGAGGTTCTTCTGGCTTCCTCTATCAACAATAAAATTCAGTGGGGTCCCCTTCACCCACATATGTGAATGAAAAAGGCGCTCCCCCTCTTCAAAATGTGTTGGTTCTTCCAGTTGAATTGTTGTGGTTGCGACAATAACAGTGGGGTTTGTGTCGATGATCTGTTTTCTGTTAGTATTTATGAATCAGATTTGGAATCAGGGTTCATCTCCTTGTCTTTGATTTCAGCCACCATTGAATATTTTGAGCGACATTCATCGGTGTTATGCTCGGGGCTTTTATGAAAATCGCACCATTTTTCGGTGTCCTTCTTCGTATTCCCCTAACCCTTCTTTTCCTATGGCTTGGACTAGTTTTTGGGAGACTATTTGTTAGGGACATCTTTATCATACATTGGTTTTTATTGATTTGAAGACCCGAACTCCTGTTTGTTTCGGTGATTAAATTTCTGCTCGATTTTAAAACAATATTGATAAGCAACATCGAGTGATGAGATTTCTAGAAAATCCATTTCATTTTGGATGTATCTGTGTTGAGCTCCATGGTATTTCAAAACCAAATTTCATTCAAAGTATTTGATACCTATATTGGTGCGCAAGGTATAGAAGGTATTGGTGAACTCTGGAACTACTTGGCCCCTCTCTTATCACATTGTGGTCCATCTCATATACTGCTCCTCATAGTTTCCAACAAGGTAATATTGTTCCTTTACTGCGTCCACAAAAAAATCCCAAGTGGGATCAACCTCATATATTCCAAACTCTTCTGTGTAACTTTTCCCCCAGTAAGTTTCCCACCAATATTTGACATGGGGAATATATTTAAGGAGTGAGAAGGTGATCGTTTCCCTATTGTAAAAATGGTGAATAGAGAAATAACCTTCTATCAGATTTAACCATTTTTCTAGGGCATCTGCATCTATCTGACCTTCAAATATAGGAATATCAAAATTAACATGTACCTTGAAAGTATAGGTTCTTCCAAAGTAGTTTTTTGATGAATATGAACTTGTTGCTATCAACATACATTGAAGGATGTGGGAAAAATTACCCATCATTTCGTCCCTCTATCACATGAGAGCTTGCTCAAGAAACAGATTGACATAATTGTCTCCTCCATCTTTTTTCTTTTCTTCCACCATGGAGGGTTTCTTGGATGTGTGAGAGATATTTTCTTCAAGAGAGACTAGATCGGGATCCAATTTTCTATACCCGGACCTCGTCGGGGACATGCATTGAAAAAAACTATCAATAACAGCCTGCTCTGATACCACTAATCCAGATTATTTTCAGCACGAAATGAGAGTGGGGATATAATAAACTAATGTACACACACACACACACACACACACACACACACACACACACACACAGATATATATATATATATATATATATCGAATATCAAATATTATAACAAAAATGTATCAGAGATGCAACCATAAACATAGAGATACAGTGATACCCAGTTTTTTATTAATGAGCAAAAATGTACAAAGACTGTAAAATATAGAGTGAAAGACTTACTAGAATGGTGGCAACTTATCTCTGAGAAGATATGTGATTGCTACTCGCATCCCTGAGAATATGATTTTACAATGAGGCTCCAAAGGCCTATATATCATAAATAAAATCCAAAACCATAAACCCGAAAGATGAAAATCCAACAGTTTTGTGGACCCCATTTTGGGTAGTTTGGTGTAACAACATCCCGGGGGCGTAACTTTGGCATACGATCACTGTTTGGGGCACATGATAGCTTGTTGGAAAGGTATCACTGAGGATATTGATTTTGGGGGCTCAATAAGTGTCATCAACTATCATTGAGAATATCTATCTTGAAAAAACTTCATTTAGCCCCTCAAAATGGCCCCAGAAGTTAAAAATTGCTAAAAATAGTAAATTACCAAAATTGTCAGAAATTTGTTTTCATCCAGTTGGAAAATATGGGTGGAAACCAATATCCGCCTAGATAAATGAGACAAAAATATGTAATCCTCGAGAGAGGGGGAAATATCCCCCTCCTATCCCAATGCCATGATGACCAAATCAAGATGCAGAGGGTCATTGTGACCAATTTCTGAGTTGTTACTACACCTTTAAGCTTCAACTATCCATGCATATGAAAACAAGGTAAAATCGATGGAGATTGATCCAAATTCATCCCATTGAAATATGAATCAATCTTGGGAACTTGGAAAATGTCTACCACAGTCACCAGTGGCCCCAAAATACCAAATAAGCTCAGTAAGAGTTGGGGAAAATATCCAATACATGCAAGATCATGCATTGATAGGGAAATTCTTAGGGTTATGGCCCTCAGAAAGGGATATGATCAAATGGATCAACATCTCGTTGAAACCAAAAGATAATTTTGATATTTATTGGACCTACAAAATTAACGATTTAATCGCTAGTATAAGCCCATTTTGAAACCTAGTTGACCTTCCCTATTTGCCTCATTGCATCCTTATTATCACTACTATGTTTGGTTTTTGGTGGGAAATCCATCCAATGCCAATAAGGTACGAATCTATCAAATATGTGTCTTATTCCATTGATTGTATATCTTAGGGAGGTTGATTAATTGACTATTGTTGATGATGTTTTCATGACTCTTCCAACAATCGATAAAATCCTACAACAACTAGCAATGAATCATCCAATATAGACACATCATCCTGAAATCTTAGGGTAATATTCCAACATGTGTAAACAATGGAATTCCCTCTTTTCATACATAAAAGTTCTCACTAATCATTGGGTTGCAACACCTCCCAACAAGAAACCATTGATTGTTTTGTGCGATAACCCGACATCATTGAACTTTTTAGCTTACAAGTTCTTCACAAACACCTGGAAAAGATTATCCATTGCCTTCCTAAGGGAAAAATACAATTCATTGAACCACAAAAAATTCATTGAACCGTGGATTGGCCACAGGCCTTGTCTTGGAGACCCTCATGTATTTTGACAGTCAGGTAAGCACGTAGACTGTCTCCAATCCTATTACAGGAATGTCATTAGAACTTCCTAGAATAAACAATAGTACTATTATGGATATCACCCTCATGGTAGGGGAGGGACACAAACACAATGGAGACACCTATAAAGTGATAGCGGTGGCAAAGTCGGGGAATGAAGAGAGAGTAGAAATCTATTATTCATGTTTCAAGTCATGGAGTATAGTGGGACACCTGCTGTAGAATTTGAGGGAAAACGAGACATTGGAATCAATGAGGATTGTTATTCACAAGGATTTATTGTACAGTAAGGCTAGGGATGTAAATTCATTGAGGCACGACATCATATCTTTCAACATCCAAAACAGGAGATCCATTTTCACACCATTTTCGTAGAGGATGTGGAGATCCATTGTGTTTGGGGCAGGCATGATGTGGAGGATGTGGCTGATACGAACGTGGAGAATGTGGATGTTTTGTTGGAGGATGTGGTTGATACGGATGTGGAGTATTTGGCTGACATTTTCGAGGATGTTGTTGATACGTTCAAGGATGTGGAGGATGTGGTTGATGCATTGGAGGATGTGGAAGATGCGGGTGATATGTTGGAGAATTTGATTGATACGTTCGAGGATGTGGCTGATACGGATGTGGAGCATTTAGATCACACATTCGAGGATGATGTTGATATGTTTGAGGATGTGGTTGATGCGTTAGAGGATGTGGATGATGTGGATGATACATTGTATGGTGTGCTTGATACATATGTGGATGATGTGGATGATGTGTTAGACGATGTGGTTGATATGAACATGTTGTTGTTGGAGATGTTGTCATCAAAGAATGTGGCTCATGCAAATAGGAGTGATCATATATTTAGTTGTGGGTCATGAGTGCTTCTAGGTACATGCATATTCGATGTTTTCAATGACTTTGATATTATTCTATCGGAGTTTGAGACCCACACATTGGGTTTCAGAGAGATTGCAAGGATACCACCATCTGTTATGGAAGATTTTAAGAGAAAGGAAGAAATGTATTATGATAATTTATGGTTTTATTTTAACAGAATGAGAGATTTGGTATGCATCAAATATGGGGGGGATGATGAGGTGATTGTTTATATTTTAAGTGAAAATGTGTGGAAATGGATTCATATATGGATTTTTGTTTTCCGATCGCCCGCTTGCTACTATTTTCCGATTGACACAAAATCCTGAAAGATTAGGGGAATATTCCAGCGTGTGTAAACAATGGAATTCACTCTTTTCATACACAAAATTTATCACTAATCATTGGGCTGCAACACCTCCCAACATGAAACCATGTCTTTTTTTGTGCGATAACCCAACATCATTGAATTTTATAGCTTACAACTTCTTCACAAACACCTGGAAAAGATTCTCCATTTCCTTATTAATGGAAAAATACAATTCATTTAACCACAAAACTTCATTGAACTTCTATAATTCATTGAACCACAGATTCACCGCAGTCCTTGTCTTAGTGACCCTCATGTATTTTGACAGTAGCGTAAGTGCCCAGACTGTCTCCAATCCTCTTACATGAACATCGTTATAACTTCCTAGAATACACGATAGTACTATTATGGCCATGAACCTCATGGCAGGGGAGGGCCATGACCATAATGGAGACAGATATAAAGTGATAGCGGTGGTAGAGTAGGGGAATAAAGAGAGTGTACTAATCTATGAACCAGTGAGGATTGTTATTCACAAGGATTTATTGTATTGTAAGGCTATGTATGTAAATTCATTAAGGCCCGACATTGTAGATTTCAACATCCAAAATGGGACATCCATTTTCACGATGTTTTTGTTAGAGGGTGTGGAGATCCATCATGTTTAGAGAAAGAATGATGTGGGGGATGTGGTTATTGCATTAGAGGATGTGGCTGATACGTTGGAGGATGTGGCTAATACAAATGTGGAGGATTTGGCTGACACGTTCGAGGATGTTGCTAATACATTTGAGGTTATGGAGGATGTGGCTGATGTGTTGGAGGATGTGGAGGATGTGGCGGATACGTTGGAGGATGTGGTTGATATGTTCGAGGATGTGGATAATTTGGCTGACACGTTTGAGGATGTTGTTGATACGTTCGAGGATGTGGTTGATGCGTTAGAGGATGTGGATGATGTGGTTGATATGTTGGATGATGTGTTTGACACATATGTGGATGATGTGGCGGATGCATTAGATGATGTGGCTGATACGAACATGTTGTTGTTTGAGATGTTGTCGTTAGAGGATGTGGCTCATGTGAATAGGCACGATCATTTGTTTTAGTTGTGGGTCATAAGTGCTTCTAGGTACATGCATATTCAATGTTGTCAATGACTTTGATATTATTATATCAGAGTTTCTGACCCACACATTTGGTTTCAGAGAGAATGAAAGGATACCACCATCTGTTATGGAATATTATAAGAGAAAGGAAGAAATTTATTGCGATCATTTATGGTTTGATTTTAACAGAATGAGATATTTGGTATGCATCACATATGGGTGGGTTTATGAGGTGCTTGTTTATATTTTAAGTGAAAATGTGTGGAGATCGATTCCAACGTATAGATATTGGGATTTTCGATCTATTTTTTCCTTTGAACCTACACCTGATATGAATGTTGAATAGATCAATGATAGATTATCTATCTAGTAGTTTTATCTATTATTTTCAATATAATGTACATGTGTGAAGGTTCAAATTTACCACAATGTTAAAATTTCATATATGTACTCTATTATTCATTTAAGGTATGAAAATAACTATTTGATTTAATAAGTATCTTAATATTTATTTTTGAGATGAAAAATTTAGCAAATTAATATGCTTCAAGTAAATCAATAATTTAGAAAATT
>SNQJ01S0161740.1:0-21548 GCA_010110895.2 Picea sitchensis
GCACAACTTATGTGTTGCATGACAATATCTAGTGCGCACAACTTCTATGGCGCACACCAATATTTTGCGTGCATCACAAGCTCTGCACCACACAACACCAATGTTCATTGTGCTCACACCACACACCCATACTCCCCACACACCACCAATTCTACTTCTGCACAACGTGGATATTTAACATGCATGTACTATGCACTAACAACATGCACACACCAACAATTATGTGTTGCGCATTACGAATATTCAATATCCATACCATGCACACCAATATTATGCGCGTACCAACCAATTTTGCGTGGTGCCAATATTCAATGTGCATGCACTAAGCACCAACATCGCGCCCGCCACAAGCTCAACACCACACGACACCAAATTTTAGTGCGCACACCCCATCCACCAATATTTTACATGCATCACCAGCGTTGCACCGTGCAATGCCAAAATTGAACGCGCACCCCCGCACACCAACATTTTACGCACATCACCAACTTTGCACCGCATAGCACCAAAATTTAGTGCGCACCCCCGCACACCAATAATTTATGTGCATCACCCGCTTTGCACCGCACAACACCAAAATTTAGTGTGCACCCCCACGCACCAATATTTTTTCGCGCACACAAATCTTTTCTTCACTTAGCTGATTTTTCCATAATTTAAACTCGCAACCATCATGGGAATTCCCCGCTCGCCAACATCAAGTTGATCCATGGCCCATACAAGTCTGGTGTTGAACCAAGAGCTCTGATACCACAATGTAACATCCCCCATTACCAACAAACCCGAAGTTCTACTCTTTAACCTCGATGTAACGTACCCAACCCTAATCTAAGTCGTGCCACAAAAAATTTGTTCCATGATACCAACTCTGGTTGTGGAAGTAATTCATTGAAACAATTGCACGCACAACCAACCTCATGTCGCGCGTGACAATTGTTTCCCATTTTCGCGCTCACGACAACTATTTCCCAACGTGCGACGATTCGAACCTTGTACTAGAATCCCATTGTCATTACTACTAAAATTTGGCTAACAAATAACATTGATTAACTACCAAGCTTTGCATATGCAACAATTATGCAAAACTAACAATAAAATGCACAACCATGCATAATTACATATAATTTTCAACAAACAGAAATAACATAAACATACACACAATAAACAACATGTGAACACACGTAAAAGAGCACTTATCTTTTGCTAATTCACCAATTGTGTGCAGACCTTAGATGTTCCTCCCAATCATAGACATTGTTGTTCATTTACTCTCAACAACAGGTCACCCTCGAGCTGGGGCTATAAATCCACCAAGGCAAAGGCTCCTAAGCCAACTAAGGTCTAATCCACAACATAAAATAACACAGGCTCAAGCACACACTCCAACAAATGTTCCCATCTCACAACCTCTCATTCCCCACAGTTTGTCCCACCCAAGGAAACGTATCCCCTTCTCTACTCAACAATCCTTCGGGTTGTCCAAATTCCTTCTAGCGTTTTAGGAACAAGTCGACCAGGAAGTCTCAGAGGTTTGTAGCACTTGCAACACAAGGTTTCTCAAGGAGTTAAAACACCCACTAGCCCACATAGGGAAAATTATTCCTACCAAGTCTCTCACCTAGAGAGAATGCTCCACAACCCTGGCAACCTACTTCTTCAATCCCAATCCACCAAGGATTTACAGGGTAACAGTTAACTCCATCTTCTTCTTACACTTTCCATCCAAGGTACGAATGATGGATGCCAGGATGAGTGAAAATATTGGAAGAATGATGAATGATGAAAATTACACTAAGTTCCCCACATTATATTGCATGTTCCTATATTGACACTTGTCACTCTAGGAAATGCCTTTAACTCCACTTGGTAATTTGTTCCTCTCCATTAGGAACCTATGATAAAATTAGAATATAAATCTTATGAATTAGGAACAATATTATTGTATTCCTTGGCTTAAGCCCATTTCCCTTAGCCCCCCTTTCCCTCTTGTGGAGTCTTATACCCCCATACTCTTTCATCTGACTTGGTTTGCAACAGTGATGTATTTTATTAATAAAACAAGTGTGATTACATATTATAGTTGTTTAAGCTTGCTATCCTAAATCACACATGCACTCTAGCCATAATACACACACACACAAAGGCACTCTGCCCTAAAACATCTTGACTCACTAACCTGTAAAACATATGTACATTTACAACTCAGGGTTCATCCTAGGAGTATTACAAACGATGAGAAGATTTAAGTGGCATGTGTTGTGACCTTCCCACCATAGTGGCCTCCTGCTACTTGATTATGGCTCTCCCATAGGATTCTAAATCTCTCATAGTCTATTACACGACATCTCATAATTCCGTCAAGAAGATATAGCATTGCATTTCCTCCCCCTGGTTGTGGAAGATCTGTCCATTCAATGTTATTCTCGCTAGTTGTTGCACCTACCAAACCATACAAGTAATCACACCATTTGTAACAAGAAATGGCTAAGCTTCTTCAATCCAGTCCTCCATCATCTATGGCATCATATCAATTTTGAGTTCGAATCCTCCCTCACCTGTGGCATCATATCAATTTTGAGTTTGAATCCTCCCTCATCTCTAGCATCATATTTTAAACTAGCTAGATAAATAAGAAACCCCTGCATGTTCTCACTTTGAAATGTTAAGTGTCAACAATTTTGCATGAAGAGACTGTACGTGTTGCATGGAAGCCACAGGTAAATGGCTTGAAAGGCCGTGGAAATAGGATGGGAGGTTGAGTTTTACAAAGAGAGTTATTATCAGTGGGCCATCCCCAAAGCTAGTGGGCACCCATATATGAAGTTGGCAAATATACAACCCTTCTATTTGTTATTTTAGATAACTATTTTCTTAAACTACTAAATTTTAACTCAAAATTCCATCTGAAATATTCTGATATTATTTCAGGGTGAACCTTCACCACCAAATCTATATGGCGCATTGATCTTGTATATGATTACATGATTTATTATACTGTGATTTCTCATTGCGCATTGTATTACACTTATGGGATTTATCTTGTGGAAATATACAAAAGCAATTTCTACATTATCTCTGGTTTCAATGTATTCATTTTCTGAGAAGTGTTAAGGAGCATAAGAATATATACAAGTTAATAAGTGTAGTCATACTGTCATAACTTCACCATAATCCCTACTTAGTCGGATAGATGGAGGAAACAAACGATTCATGCAAGCACCCAAGCCATTAGCTATTGTTGTTGGTTTCATGTATGTGTTCCTCAGGATGCTTTCGCAGGCATTACCTTGTGCTCGTGAAAGAAACACAACCATGACGACGAATGAACTAATGACAATGAACCTCGTCGTTTTTTATATCTCAGTGTGGATTCTCTACATATATTGCTTCCAGGTGAAATTATCTACACGTTGAATGGGGTATTGAATGACCTTGAACCTTGATGGACCTTGAACTCAAGCACTAGTTACTGCACACTCGCTTCTTGCCTTTTGGGCAGGGAGTTATTGCTTTGCAACTCATCCTGTTTCTTTTTTTCCTCATCGACATACTTTGATTTTGTTCCTTTTTATTCTTTACATTTCTCATTGTATCTTTGTCAGTTTTCAATCTAACTTAAAGCCTCTATAATAATCGTTTATTTTAATGTTTCTATGGAACTTTAAATAATTCAATCGAACGATAACAATGGTTGTTAACATTCCACAACCCCTTCAACAAAGTTGGATTATAATTCAAGATGCTTGTTTTAATTAAATGAATTAAATGAGTCATTAATAATCACAAATTAATTATGTGCCAATGAAATGTTAAACTATTCAAATTTGTACATTCCTATAAGCCATGCCACAAGAAAGGCTAATAAAATATAGTTCATGGGCATAAAGACTTTCATGACTAGTTGTTGGACACGAATTTTGGAAATAATATGCATGAAAATACTAAGTATAGAAGATGTGCGTAGAAGAAGAAGAAGAACGAAGACAAGGTAGACTCGAAAGTGCGTAGTGGAGCACAATCAAGAGTATAGTGCGTAGCAAGAACATATAAAGCAAAGGAATAAATCAAGAGAATAAATCAGGTGGAAAGGAAGGATGATAGCCCGACGTGCTAAAGATAGGAGGACACGCAAAAGCAGAAAGAAAAACAATCAGAGCGCAAAAGCAACATGCAAAAGGAAAAATAAGAAAAACAAGCCCGAACAACAAGTCGACTTGAGTTATCTTGAATTGTAATAGGGTTTTGGGACGAACCAAGTAGGTTTGTAAGCCCTAGAATTTATGTATAAATATGTAAAGGGTTGGGAGAACAGGGGATCCTCATTGTTAGTTTCTCTTGGATAGTAGTTCTCTTGGGACTAGTTTCTCTCTTTTAGTTCCAATGAGTCAAAGTTCTGTAGAGTCTGTTGGAGAAAAGAGGATATGCCTTAATCTTGGGGAGATGTTGCAGAGAGGTAGAGGCTTGCACTGCATAGCGGCTAGGCTAGATGAAGGGAAATATAACATGATGTATCTGTGTAAGTGTAGTGAGCAAGCCTAATACAACTACAAAAAACATAATAAAGAAGCTAGTCATTGTGGACGTAGTCGAAAGTTGGGTGAACCACATTAAATATTGTGTTGTTGTCTTTTATGTGATGAATATTCTCTTTATGCATGTTAGATTAGATATGTTCCTTACATGATAGCTGCACAATATTAAAGTAATTGGTTTATGTTGTAATCTGAAGGATAATGGTCATACATAATTGAATTCACTAAGTAACCTAACAAGAGACAATACAAAATAATGTTGTGCAGAACAGATAAATAAGAAGGACAAAGATGATCACCTCCCATTCCTTCACTACTATAGAAACTCAGTTCCAGAATCCCAAATAAATATCTCGAGTGAGACTTCATATACATGCATGTGATGCCGAAAGGGTCGGTGTCTGAAGGGTTTTGTTGGTCAAGATAACTTGAACCTACGGTCTTACAGCCGCACACATCGCCAACAAATGGTTTCATTGTTGGGACCCAGATTCTATGATTGAGGGAATGTTTTGGAGGCCAAGTCAGAAAGAGATCTCATAATGGTTAAAAGGGAAGGAACAAGAGTTTTCCTGGAAAGAGAATAGAAACCCTCAGATGAGTAATGAACAATGGTATGTGTACATAGAGTTGCATGAAATTTTCTTTGGCGAATTTCCAATTATTATTACTGAGTGGTTAGAAAGATTAATAGAGAATATTGGAAGGTACAAAACTGCATCACCAAGGAATTGGACTCATGAATTGGTAAGACAATTGAATTATGTAAGTAATCAAACTTCTCATGTAATTGATTTTTGGCTAGATGGTATATTAAGAGTATATATTACAAAATTTATGGTAGATTGTACCCAGTCATACAATGTTGCAAAAAGGGATTTAATCAAAGGTCCGCGTGAAAGGTTCATGAAATCGTTGGGTACATGGATAGAGATGTTGTTGCGTGAAAATGCATGATGACCATGGAGTCTGAATGCTAAGGGGCTTTGCGCACATAGGAGAACCGGGGAATGACAAGAGGACAGTCATAGGACATGAGAGAATGAAGGAAGTAATGAAGAAGGAGGGGATGGATTGAGGATGCAGAGAACCTAAGAGGGTATACTAGAGGAAGAAGACGAGTATAGATAACTACGCAAAGGAAGGAGGTAAAAGAGGTGAAAGACTAGGGCTGAGAAAGGAGAGCCACACAGTGAGCCAGAGGGGAGAGGACCTTGCACAATAATCCAAATCATGGAGATACCACACATAAGAGGAGAGGAAGAGGAGTTTCATCCCAGTCTTATAATAGAAGAACCGTTAAGTCATACTCATACTGGATCTCGCGTCGAATCCACGACCCCATGTGCATCACCAAAATTAGAAATAACAGTTGAAGACTTATCAAAAGAGATTATAGTCAGCAAAGGAGGACAAAGTAGTAGCAATCATAGAAGTGGAAACAATGCGCAGAGTCGGAGTCAACCAACATCACCAAGAGGAGAGGCTACACAAAGCAACATGGCAAGGGTAGATAACACTCTCAGATTACTTGAGTTCCAGGGAGTGGGGTCAGAGGACCCAGAACAACATTTGTTTGTCTACAAGACAATTTGGGCTACTAAGAATGTCCAGGATGAGGCCATGAAGATTGCCTAGTTGGAACCAACATTTAGAGGTCGTGCGTTGGTCTGGTATATGAAGTTGCAAAGTACCACGCCTACAGGACATGCCAAGACACTGATAGAGATAAGGCAAACATTGCTAAAAGAGTTCAAGAAGCCAAAGTCAGAGTCGCAGTACAATATAGAATTGAAGGAGATTAAATTGGTGCAGACTAAATTAGTCTGGAATTTTGATCAAAGATTCAAGGATCTAATGGGTAGACTGAATTTCCTGATCCCTGGCCAACAACATCAAGAATGGTTTATTGCGGGAATTCTACCACATATTCACAGGCCCTTGATTCAATAGAAGGTTGCGTTGCAACCTGAGGCTCTAGAAATTGCAATGAAATTGGAATCATCCCTTGTAAGAGACAGTGGAGGGATGGCATAGGTTCAGACATAGTTGGCTACATTAACAATTCAACTGGCATAACTTACAAAAGGGAAGGAGAAACGAGAAAAAGTCTGGTGTACCAAGTGTAAGACTGAAGGCCATCACAAGGACGAATACCCAACATTCACGTAGTATTTGGCGACTCGAGAACCGAATCCATTACTAGGAGGGGGGTATTGCGATATATGTAAGAAATGGGGACATCATCCAACTGAGTGTCCATTACTACTTAAGTATCAGAGTACACCAAGGAACTTGCTTTGCAATTTTTGCAAGTCAGTCGGACATGAAGAGAAGGATTGTCGTGCATTCGATTTAATGAGGGAGTGCACTACAAATATGTACAAGATTCAGGAGGAGAATGTTGCGACAGAAGGAGGTGGTCCACAGTAAAATAGCTAGAGGGAATTTAATCCAGGGAATAGAGAAAATTTTGGTAGAGGTCGAGACAGAGGAAATTTTGGTAGAGGAGAAAGAGGATCGATAATATGTCATAATTGTAATCAATTGAGACACTTAGCCTGCGACTGCCCGAATCCATGCACAATGTGCACATACTGTAGAGCACTGGACCATTTAACAGAAGATTGTCATCAACTAGTTGCGAAATGGCAGGCAAGAGGGAATCAGAACCAGAATCCAAATCAGAATGTACAAAAAATATCAGCGTAGAAACACAACGAAATATCAGCACAGAAATTCAACGAAGGGCCAAGAATAGCAGTTGTTATGCACAGAGGAGCTAGAAAAAGGGCTAATACGACGAATGGAGGGAAGTAAGTTGAGCAATGTGTAAGGAAGTCAACAGGGCATATGCCAACATTCGATCCTCAGCAAGAAAATGAGACATATCAGAGGGTAAGCAAATAGGTTCTTGAACAAGATTGGGGAGCATCAACATTATCCGTGCCTCATGTCGGAGATCGCGTTGTGCTAGAGAATCCAACTGGGAAGGTAAGCACTATAATATAATTCTTGATAAGTTTCATAGAGCTAATGAAAGGTGAAACTGCATTGAATACACTATATGAGATGATTGATCACTGTACGCAAGGAAGGGAAACTCCCATCATACAAAGGGTGGTGAATCGGGTACTACACATAAAGAGGACCAACAGAGAATTCAGATTCAGTGCACAAACTGGGGAATATGTTGTGGATAATGTTATCTTGGACTTGGGTTCTATTGTGAATGCATTACCTAAGTATACTTGGGAGATGATGGGCAAACCTAAGCTAGTATGGTTTAATGTTCAACTAAGGCTCGTGAATCAACGCAAAATAGTACTGATTGGTCGACTGACCTCACGTGATTACATGTGAACATAGATGGGGTGCACAGTGTGGCAAACTTTGAAGTTATTGAGATCATGGATGATAGTCAACCATATCCAACATTGATGGGAACTGGAATGGGCATTTGATAATCAAACAATCATAAACCTTAAGAGGAGGGAAATGATATTTGAAGTCAGAGATTCCAGAGTTATTGCACCATTGGACATAACGAAAGAAAAGAGATATATAGAGCGAGCAATAGGAAACAATATTGACAATTTGTATAACATTACTACGCAGATGGATGATTATGTTAACCCTACTGCAGATGATGCGCTAAGTTGGAGAAGTATCAGTTCGTGTGCATCAGATTTAAAAGAAGGTCTAGAACATTGGCAGTTGAGGATGCATGAAGTCTCAGTTAGACGATGTGCACGCATAATCCAATCCTTGCACTGGATTGGAACAGAGTTATGTGATCCACCCAAGTATGATGGATAAACGGATATAAGTTTGTTTGCAAAGGAATTTGAGTTGCAGGTACCCGAACAACAAAGGTTGTTGGCACTAGATGTTGTCCTAAAAGCGACTCCCACCAGATGGTGGGTTGCACACAAAGAAGGAATGGAAGATGGTCACAGTGTAGAATACTAATGCAATTAAGGTTTTGTATTGACGTAGAAAATATTATGCAGAAGTATACATGAGAGAGTGATCCAACATGTCATGTTGAGTGGTGCAGGACCTTATGGATTTCAGTATCGGAAACAAAATGGATGCACAAAATTATACATACTCTAGACACAATACCGAATAATTAATATCTGGAAATGGAAATGCATAGAGAGACAACAAGAAGGGATGAGTTGGTCCAGAGGTTCAAGGTCATGTTTACAGTTGAACATGAATATCCATCAATAGATGCAGTGCTATAGGACATTCGAACCAAGATCTTCTCAGAAGAAGGGTCGATGGAGGTGGTACCAGTGTGCAGTACACATAGAGTTGTTGTGAGTGTCCATGAGTTATAGGAGTGCTACAACATTTCTAAGGAAGAACATGATGAAGAAGATCCCATGATTGTACAACTACCTGAAACAGAAGGAGAATGAGCAATAGAAAGACCAGAGCTTGAGTCCGCTACATACACATAGCCAATAAAGATGCAGAAGGTAAACATTGGGACGAAAAATAACCCAAAGTTTGCGCAGATAAGAGATTACCAAGTGATGAGACAGTAGACAAGATTACAGACTTGTTGCATGAATATCTAGACCTATTCCCAACTACATTCTCATATATGAAGGGGATAGTTGGGGACTTAGGCGAAATGAAGATTCGGTTGAAACCATGGGCTAAGCCAGTCCGACAGAGACCCTACAGGTTAAATCCAAAGTACAAGGAGATGGTGAAAGTTGAAATAGATAAAATGTTGGACGCAAGGATCATTGAACCCATTGAGGAGTTACAGTGGATCAGTCCAATGGTAGTGCAAGACAAGTAGACATGAGGAATTAGGATTTGCGTGGATCTAAGGAAGCTAAATGATGTTTGTTTACATGACCCATTTCCAACGCCATTGACAGATCATGAGGTATTGGAGAATGTAGGAGGCCAAGAGACTTATTCTTTCACAGATGGATTCTTGGGGTACCATCAAATAAAAATTGTGTCGGAAGGTGAGTACAAGAGTACTTTCGAGACAAAGTGGGTAAGTTATCAGTATACAATAATGCCCTTTAGACTGAAGAATGCCCTTGTTTTCTAGAGTCGTGGTTGCATCGTTCAAGGAATTTATTTATAAGTTCCCTGAAGTGTACTTATATGATTGGACCATGTTTAGTCTACTAAAGGATCACATAGAAGTACTTGGGATAATATTGGATAGGTGTAGACAATGTCAGATTTCACTGAATTTGAAGAAGTGTATTTTTTGCGTACCATTTGGAATTTTGTTGGGCCATGTAGTATGCAAGCATGGATTAGTAGTGGATTCAACCAAGGTTGCAATAATTATGGATTTAGAACCACATACATCAGTCAGACAGTTGGGGGAAACTCTAGGTCACACATGATATTACATGAAGTTTATCAAAGGATATGCATAGATTACAACATCGATGGAAAAGTTGCTAAAGAAGGGAGCGAAGTTCCAATGGAACGAGGATTGTCATAAGGGTTTGGACACCTTAAATAAAAAAACTCGTGACTGTGTCGATTTAATTTTTCCATATTGGAACAAGGAGTTCCATGTTCATGTAGGTGCATTGTCCATAGCGTTGGGCACAATACTATCTCAAATGGAGGAGGGAGACATAGATCACCCAATTGTGTTTGCAAGTAGGAAGTTGTCCATAACAGAGAAGAATTACACTACTATAGAATGAGAAGGATTGACAATGGTATATGTGCTACAAAATTTTAGACATTATTTAATGGGATCTCACTTCAAGATGTATACAGACCATTGTGCATTAAAATACTTAGTGAACAAGCCAATGTTGGGGGGGAGAATATGCAGATGGTTACTCTTGTTCTAGGAATACGATTTTGAAGTTGTGGTGAAACCTGGGAAGTTGAATGAAGGATTGGATCACCTATCATGGATACTTTCAGGAGAATATGAAGGCAATTTAGATGACAACTTACCATATGCACAACTATTTGCAGTCAAAATGGTGGATGGTTACTTCTCGGACATCGTGCAGTTTCTAAGAATAGGAATGGCTCCGTCACACATGATAGTGGCACAGAAGAAACAATTGGTAGTTAAAGCAGTGGATTATCAGTTGATTGAAAGGAACTTATACAAGTTGGGTGTAGACAGAATATTGAGACGATGTGTGTTGGAACATGAAAGACCGATGATACTCGTTGAAGTGCATGACGGGATTGTAGGAGGACAATATGTAGGGAAAGCAACTGCGCAAAATATTTTGTGCCCAGGGCTCTCGTGGCCCACACTTCACAAAGCTGCTAAGGAATATTGCAAGTCATGCGATGTATGTCAAAGAGTGGGAAATCCATCGACAAGAGATGGAATGCCTTTAAACCCACATGTTATGTTTCAAGCATTTGATAAATGGGCCATAGACAATGTGGGGCCAATCAATCCACAAGAAAGAAGATGAGGAGAAAGGTACATAATCACTGCGACGAAGTATTTGACAAGATGGGCAGAAGCGACACCAATCACACTGCACCGTAGAGACTGCTGTGATATTTTTGTTTTAGAATGTATTCACACGATTTGGATGTCCGCACATATTACTCAGTGATCAAGGAACACACTTCTTGAATAAAACAATTGCAACATTGACTGAGGAATTTCAAATTCATCATCAGAAGAGTACATTGTATCATCCTCGGGCCAATGCGATAGTGGAAGCTTTCAATAAAATCCTGGAGAATGCTTTGACAAATATTTGCAACATAGGGAGAGATGATTGGGACTTCAAAGTTCCTGTAGTTTTATGAGCGTACAAGACTACAAGTAAAAATTTGACAGGGCAAACACCTTTCAGGTTGGTCTATGGGCAAGAAGCAGTGATGCAAATGTAGTTTATTTTACCTACCCTGCGCATTTCAATGATCACTGATCTTTCAGACTCGCGTGCAATAGAGGAGATATTGTCATAGTTGGTACAACTTGAGGAAGATTGGTTTGTCACATATTTCCATTAGCAAGTCCAAAAGGCAAGAGAGAAGGCATGGCATGATAGACAAATTAAATAGAAAAAGTTTCAAGTGGGAGACTCGATATCACTCTATGACAATAAGTTTATGCAACATCTAGGGAAGTTTTGAATGCATTAGTTAGGACCTTATGTGATTCAACATGCGACAGAGACAGGTGTTGCACAATTGGAAACCTTGAATGGAGAAGTCCTTGGAGGAATGATGAATGGAAGTTGGATGAAGCTCTATAAATATGGTTGATAGTATGTGCAGTAATCTAGGCTATGCTAGAACACATGTGTCGTAGTAATTGTACTATAGTAGGAAGGAAAAACACATAAAAACATATAAAAAGTAGAAAAGGGAAGAAAATAAATAAAAAGTAGACATTAAAAAAGAGAGTACAAAGGCATAAGAACTTGCACAGAAGGAATGATTATCGCGCATCGGGATGTAACTACGCCAATTAAGACAATAATACACAAAAGCTAAAGAATGCGAAGAAGCAAACGCGGAAGCAAGAACAATTGTGCGGTATGGTATTGATAAGACTGTTAAAAGGAATTAAAGCAAGGAAATGACGACTAAGAAGTGGGAATGACGGGTCATAAAGACGTCGTATAATTTCAAATGGTAAAAGCCACCGAAAATCACGATAGATTGGCAGTACGAGACAAAAATCACACGACGTTTTTAGTAATAAAGACACATTTATTTAACCATTTATCAACCCCATTGGCGAATTGGAAAAGTGAGTTAAGGCATGAAGAGACATGAACAGTTGGCAAGAAGTCACAAAAGTAATTGAAGGTCGTTAAGCATGAATCATTGTTACGAAGAGCTGCATGCAAGTGAGAGTGAACGAGAGCGAACCAAAGTGACTCAGAGCTGAACTACAACCATGCCATAACACACACACAGAAAGTAAAAAAACCTATCTCATGAAACAATGGTACCACCAATGGTTGGAGCACCATCAGCAACGACACAGAATAAATCGAAACGACCATCAGTTGTACCAGAGGTAAAGGAAACACCTGGAGCTTTGGCTTCACAAGAAAGCTTTCATAGGTATTATATCCCACCGAGGAAAGATAATGCGCATCAAGTCAAAGTACCAGTAGATGGGAAATACCCACTGGAAACATCATCAGTCCCACCTGGTGTAAGTGTGGAAGGAGACATGCTCGACAAGGTTACCACCCTCAAATTTGTAGATTACAATATCACATACGAGCAGAAGTTTCCCGAGCTCGCCAGGGAAAAGTACTTGTGCGCTAAGAGCGTACCAGGCATAGGAATGATATTGTTGGAAACACAGATGTGGGTAAGAAGTCTCGAGAAGTCATAAATATTGAACCTACTAGAGGTTCCAAACTTTGGATGTAGCCTGGAAATCAATGTATGTGTTAAGTTACTGCTCAGTTGTGTCCATGGAGGGACATTGTGGCTTGACCTACTGGTATCGATTGATACCACATTAATTACACCTATCACAGGGCTACCGAAAGCAGGAGAGGATCCAACCACCTTGTTCAACAAAGCAGGGGAGAGATCCCTATCAGAAGCCATGAAAGAGAAGTTTCACACCTTCAGGGGGGAAAAGGGGATTAGATGTCGCCAACATCAATGATGACAGTGTTCGGTTTGCGATGCAGATATTGGCCTACAAATTATTGCGCAAGTGCCGTAAGGATGAAGTATTGGCTGTAGTAATTGCAGCCATAGAAAAATTCTCAGAAGGGGTCCAAATGAATTGGGCCACCTTCTTGGTCAATCAATTTTTGACAGACTATATTGAAGCCCAGGAGAAGGGTACATAATTTCATTATGCCTAGCTTCTGATTTTGTTGCACTGGTAGGATGGCAAGAACCAAGCTTTTACCAATGCATGAGAACAACCGGTAGAGGTAATATGGCTACGAGGTATGCCAAATTATGGCATACGTCAAACAAAAGAAGGAAACAAGACAATAATGTTACATTTAATGTATACTTTGACTCAATCAGGTATATAATCGAACATACACCATGCATCACAGCTGAGACAATAGAAACCTACAAGGATATTGCACGGTTCAAAGCATGGATGCACCATATGTACGTGCAAGCAAAGAAGGACCCTGTGTGCCATTGGTTGCCGACCAACTATAAGTTGACAACAGAGGATGCATGCCTAATCACGAATGATTGGGAAGATGGGTGGAAAACCTCGACAGAACAAATGGGCCACCCAGAAGATGAATAAGAACATGACAAGGGTGATGAATAACTGGATGAGGGGCAGGGGAATGACTAGAACAATGGTGCAAGAAACACGCCTGGCCTATCAACAAAAGAGGCATAGAAAATAGTCGCCACGACAGGAGTGAAATGAAGGGATAAGGGGAAGGAGCTAGCAGGAGGTGTGTGCAAGAAGACCAAAGTGCACAAGGTACCCCCAGTGTATAATTTGACCAATGACGACATGGACTGAATCGATTACCAAGAACGGGATGCCACGAAGGAAGTCATTGAGGAAGTGACGAGGAAACGAGAAGAACAACACCAGAAGGTGCAGGATTAGTTGGTAACGTTACAACAACTCTTGGAAGCGACCATAATAACGAGAGCACAAATCATGAGGACAACCGAGCACAAGTTCAGTAGAGGAATCCCATATTGTTCATCCAGTCTTGACTGAGCTAGCAGTGGGGCGCAGGACATTACAAATAGAGATAGACGCAATTGAATTGCCAATGCCCGAACTACAAGAATAGATGAAGACAACGAGCCACTTGAACATATTGGTATCACGGATTCCCATAAACATATTACAAATCTTGAAAATAGGCATTTTGCATGAGATTCAACTCTGAGCAGATGAAGAAAACTGGGAGATAAACAAAGTAATGGATCAAAGGGCTTAGCTGCAACAACAATAAGACACTGCGCTCTAGCAAAATAGATAAGTTTAAGGCATAGTGGAAGCGACAATGAAAGACAAGAATGAGGTTGAGGAAAGGGTAAGGAAACCTCTAAAGGAAAAGGACGAAGCTAATATTATGGCGCGAAAGACACAAGTAGTCGTCCAGAAGTTGTATAAGGAAATGCCAGAAGTCCCGATAGTAGTAGAGGCTACTATGGAAGAGAAGGTATTGAATATTTACGAAGTCATCTAAGGATTTTGATCGAAGATTGAAGATCTACAGTTGTGAAGTACGTAAGAGAAAGAATGATGATGAAAACTGTAGCCAACATTAAGAAAGTGGAGGAAGAATGTGTGAAACTTTGCAAGGAAAGCGCACAAATTTGGATAGATCTGGTAAAAGATCCAGAGATGAAAGCCATGGAAGCAAAATTAAGGGAAGCGCAGGAAAAGACCTAGAAACCTTCAGAAAGTATAAACACCCTTCCATCGACAGAATGGATGACGATCATTTTGGCACAAAGGAAATCATACGTGGAAGTTGAAAATTTTTGGGATCAACATGAAGCAGAAGAAAAACTTACAACCTTGACTATGCAGGGGGTCAAAGAGATTGTGAAAACATAGAATAATAATAAAGGAAGTTGCACCAGCTAAGGAAGCCTCCCAAAAGTTAATCCAAGGATGGAGAAACACACAACAGGCATTAGTGGCTTAGAACGAGTCACAAGTGAGTGTTGGGGGCATGTTGGATAGGCATTATGGAAATAATATGCATCAAAATCCTCAAGTGTAGAAGATGTATGTTGAAGAAGAAGAAGAAGGAAGACAATGCAGACTCGAAAGTACGAAATGAAGCACCGTCAGGAGTATAGTGCACAGTAAGAACATATAAAGCAAAGGAATAAAGTAGAGGAATAAAGAAAGAGAAGAAAGCGGGCAAAAAGGAAGGATGACAACCCGACGTGCTAAATATAAGAGGACGCAAAAAAGTAGGAAGAACAACAGTGAGAGCGCAAAAGCAACATGCAAAAGAAAAAATAAGAAAAACAAGCCTGAACAACAAGTCAACTTGAGTTATCCTTAATTGCAATAGGGTTTTTGGCCCTAGAATATATGTATAAATTTGTAAAGTGTTGGGAGAATAGGGGTTCCTCATTGTTAGTTGTTCCTAGATGGTAGTTCTCTTGGGAATAGTTTTCTCTTTTAGTTCCAATGAGTCGATAGTTTTGTAGAGTCTGTTGGATAATAAAGGATATGTCTGAATGTTAGAGAGATGTTGCAGAGAGGGAGAGGCTTGCACTGCAGAGCGACTAGGCTAGATGAAGGGAAATATAACATGATGTATATTTGTAAGCATAGTGTGCAAGCCTAAGGCAAATACATAAAACATAATAAAGAAGTCAGTCGTTGTGGACATAGCCCAAAGTTGGGTGAACCACATTAAATATTGTGTTGTATTTTATGTGATGGATATTCTCTTTATGCATGTTAGATTAGATTTGTTCCTTACATGATAGTTGTGCAATATTACAGTAATTGGTTTATGTTGTAATCTGAAGGATAATGGTAATACATAACTGAATTCACTAAGTAACCTAAGAAGAGACAATACAAAATAATCTTGCGTAGAACAGGTAAATAAGAAGGATAAAGATGATCACCTCCCATTCCCTCATTACCGCAGAAACTCAGTTCCTACAACCCTAATAGATACCTTGGGTGAGACTTCATCTACATGTAGGTTATGATGAAAGGTCCAGTGTCTGAAGTGTTTTTTTTGGTCAAGATAACTCAAACCTAGGGTCTTATAACTGTGCACAACACCAACACTATCTTTCAAAGAAAGCTTGCAATGTTCACAACTAATGTATTTATGAACTAATTTATTATCATTTATAATAATAATAATCTAATTTTAAGGTCACAACCAAGCCATACACCAAATTGGTGTATGAGACCCCCTTGTTTGTGGGACAAGGGATCCCCTCCACACAACGATTTGACTGCCAAAGTCTCTGGAGGTGTACATACCCTACCCCTCTCTGGATTTGAACCCGTGATCCCGTAGGAAGAAACACATGCTCTTAACCATTAGGCCCACTCTATTGTAAGAAGAGAACATAAATAGTAAATCATTAATAAATAACACATCATATTTCCATACAATGTGTTATTTATTAACAATTTACTATTTATGTTATCTTCTTATATAAATCATTTTAGCATTTTTGTTACATCAAAAATAAATTATTTTTAAAATTTTCATAATTTTAATAAGATGGTTTTGTGATTACATCCTTAAATTTATGAAATTTAAATACATTTTTTTCTAGATCTATATATAAAGTTGATGGCATATCTAGATCTATGGATTATGGACACTCTGAGACTTTTGATGACAAATTTAAAATGCAATTATCATATCGATGTTTAAAACTAAATAAAGACACGAAATAAAGATCATGTGATTTGTACATTCATTCAAGAAATTTGTACATTCTTTTTGTTTTTATCTGTTAAGTATTTAATAGAATCCTAATTACGATTCAATGGTGGAAGGCATAGGGGATAATTCAAGATCCCAGAGGAAATGAAGTAGTGAATTATGTGTGGGTCCTAGGGAACGTGTCAAAGAACTTGGTCGAAGTCTATGCGTTATGGTGTTGGCTTAACATGGCTAAGGAGAAAGAAATATCAAACATGTTGGTGTTAGGAGACTCGTTGTTGGTTATACAAGCAATGAATGAGCAAGGTTGCCCATTTGACAACAAATTCAACTCAATTCTTAGAAGCACCAAGCGTCTCGCCCAATCCTTTGACCAAATTTGATTCTTCCACGTCAAAAGGAAACCCAATGTAGAAGGTGACTTTTGGGCAAAAAAATACAAGAATCTTCATCAAAGCTCTTGTTTTTTTTTAAATGAGCTCCCTGACTCTTTTCAAATTCCATAACACTATGGATTGGAACAATTTTTTGTTTGTTTAACCAAGATCAATATTTAAAAATGGGGCTCCCCTCACCCTTGGAATTAAGCATTAAACTGATGGCTCTAAATTATGGTCAGATTAAGTTTAAAGTAACAACTGGTGGGAAAGGAGGGACAATAGGTAGGTGGTCTCCTTCTCCCACACTTTAGCCATCATCTCAACTGATTTTGTACTAAATTTGTTTGCTTGTAAAGCCGAGAGGTATATGGCATAATGGTAGGTAGAGTTAAGTTTCGTTTCGTAGTGAAGAGTGAGGGAGTTCGGGGGAAAAGTTGGATTAGAGTTGCAGGGGAAGAGATGAAAAGCAGGGAGGTGTAGTTGGAGGCTAGTTCGTGGGCAGGTTTGAAGCTCAATGTGGGAAGGTTCATGGAGCGAAGTTTAGGGGCACCTTTCCTAGTGGGCATCACGTCAATTCAGGTAATCTTTGCTCATTTCTCTGGGTATGTCTTGAGGTTGAATCTAGATCTATATATCGTTCTCCTTGTTGAGAATTTGAATGGTGAAGGAAGCAATTGTTTTTTCTTCCATTTGCTTATTTTAATATACCAAGAAATTATCCCTTGAGGGCATTATAGGGAATTAGTTGTAGCAAAGGTCTAGTGCATAAGGACTTTAATATGTTTTATCATAATGGATAGTGTTGAACTCAACAAAAATCTAAATGGTCTCGAGGAGACACGAGGAAATTATCCAAGGCAACAATTGGACCATGTCTCGAACTCAAAGAAATTTGAATGGTCTCGAGGAGAGACAAGGAAATTATCCAAGCTAACAGTTGGGCCATGATTCTACTTTTTGCAAAGTTGGAAGAAATGGATCAAGTAATAAGCATTCATAACGTCGATTCATGGCCCTCATCCACCTGCAAAAGCAAAGAGTTGATACATTGGAAGCAAAATGAGGTAGACTACGTGTGATGGTTGCATCAGTGCATTTAGATTCACTTTCTTTAGCTTCCAACAACCTGGGATATGGACTGTAAGGAATCATGGAGGAAGACACTGTCAACCAAAACAAGGACCCAATGGACATTGAGGAACCAAATCCACATCATTTGGACAAGGGATAAGAAGAACAAGGCAGTGTTAAAACTTAATTTCATGAATTTTTTTCAAATCTATATGTATTATGGTTCGGTATATCAAGGTAGCTACTAGTTGGATCACCTGGAAGACTAGTATAAAATTAGAGTTTGTAGATAGTATATTATGTATAGAAATAGAGTTGTGAAAAAAGACTCTTTTTGGACAATTTTTTTTATGTATATTTGAGCTATAGCCCAAACACCACCCCCTTTATAATATATAAAAAATCTCTTTGCGTTTCGGTGAATAAAAATAATCCAAATTACGATACGTAGCTACTTAGTTTGGTCAATTGATTCCTAATGACTTGGGGGTGACGGGTATAGGGGTTATTTTGACCTTTGAAGGAATTTATGACATCAAATATGCTTGGGATTATGCACACCAACAAATAATCAAGTTGAAGCCTACGCTTTGTTGTAAGGTCTAAATCTTACAACACAGATCAACATTCAAAAACTATGTATGATAGAAGATTCAAAAAACATCATTAGACAATATACTAGTCCAAGTGATATTTTATTAGCCTTGCAAATCAAAATGATACATCAAGAAATCAAACTCTATTGGAGGTCAAGTACTTTGACGTTTTGCAAGAGCACAATACATTGGCCGACAATTGTGCAAATCAAGTTAGACTATTGAAAATGGTGGAAATTTTAGTTAATGGTAACCTTAGCCATCAACCAATTCCATAGTTGAATGACAGGGCATGTCACTTTTGTTTAAATGCACACATGGCTACATATAAAGAAAGGTTGCCATTCAACAAATCAACTAACGTGAAGGGAATGTCTCACTCGACTCACACAAAACTGCATCCACTCCCGATCACACTTGAATCCACAAGCAGATTTCTTCGGTGTCATTGTGGGATAAGAACAAGGACAAAGGTTTATTTGTGTTCACGCTTAAGTGTAGGTTCGGGTGCATTGCATTTATGCTTGTTTTTAATACTGTTCCCAAACATTGGTAAGTTGACTTCCTCCTTTCTCCTACTCAAAATTAGTGTGACTGAAGCAATAGGTTGGTGTTCTGAGGTTTCATGCTCGACTCTTTCTTCAACAAGGTAGTATCTTCATTTTTTCCTGGACATCTACAATGTTCTAGTTTTGCTCTTTGTTTGGTTTCAGAGTTTGATTCGATCAGGTAGAGGCCTAGAGGTTTTAGAATGCTTTGGTTTTCATTCCTCTTGCACACAACATCCATGTTAATCCCGAAAATGATATCTAACATCCATGTTGTTCTTTATAAGGGAGGGACTTCGCCTTCCCCTCTTTACCCGATGTATTCTTTGTGTGGTCTATGTACTCCAAAGTCAAAGCTCCCTTTCTTTCAATCCATGGTCCTAGGTTTATCAACAATAGAG
Source organism: Picea sitchensis (assembly GCA_010110895.2). Classification (NCBI taxonomy): domain Eukaryota; kingdom Viridiplantae; phylum Streptophyta; class Pinopsida; order Pinales; family Pinaceae; genus Picea; species Picea sitchensis. The sequence continues at coordinate 19,882 of SNQJ01S0161740.1, forward strand.
TGACTTAACATATTTGGAGTTCAATTTGTACATGTAATGTTCCTGACTTAGCTAGTATAGGAAATGTTGCTAATGTGTGTGTAGGATCAAAGGTTTACAGCATATAAATGATCATACAAATAATAAACGCGACAAAGGACTGTAAAGTTTGTATTATGATATCTTTGTGGATTACAAAATGGACGAATGTGGCTGAATAAACTGACAATACTCGACTAGATCAACAGACGAAGGATCTTAGCCGGAATACAAATAAGCAATCGAGGCTGAATAAAATAACAACACTCGGCTAGATCAAAAGACAAAAGGATCTTAGCCGGAATACAAATAAGAAACTAAAAGATAATACCCGGAATATGAGAGCATTGCGGAATCAATGAAGAATGATGGAAGACCTGGATGATCTTCCCAATGACTAGGGTGTGTCTTTCAACACCGAAATCAACCAACTGGTGTCCTCCTCCTGGAATACACTAAACTATCTCTCCTGAGATGCGCCTCTTCTCCTCAATGAAAAGTCATAATCTGCATAATGATGAATTAGGTCGTTGACCCTTCCTTTATAGCTTTCCAAAACCCTAAATCATGCTGAAACCCTAATTCATTGTTGACTTCCAAAACCTTAAGTCACTGTTGAAACCCTAATTCACTGTTGACTTCTTTTTTTTAGCTCATAATGACTTAAAAGCGCTTTTAACCCTTTTTAGCTTAATGTCACTTTCTAAATATAACACCTGTGACTGGAGTGACCTCTAGTAACCCTGTTTACCCCTCTTTAGCCCTGGCTATACTCTAACGGGGCGATTTAGACCATTAAGCCTCCTCTCTGGAGCTCCTATTTGGAAAGGGACATTACAGTCCTCCCTTCCCAAAATTGTATGTCCTTAAGTAATACCAGTCCAGGGTGCTACAGCACCTGCTCGCTTTCCCAAGTAGCGTCCTCTACTGGAAGCCCTCTCCATCTGATCAAACACTCTCTGATGACCCTGCTCCTCAGTTTCTGCTCCTGGAACTCCAAAACCTCCTCTGGAACTAACTCCAATTGTCCATCCTCATCCAACGGGGGAAGCTCCTCGGATGTGCTAATGAATTGTCCCAATGCATTTTTTAGGCAAGACACGTGGAACATGTTATGAATCTTACTCCCCTCTGGAAGCTCTAGCTCGTAAGCAACCTCGCCTACTCGGCACATGATCCTGTAAGGACCATAAAATCTGGGCTTGAGATTCTTGACCCCACTCTTCTTCAGAGATGACTGTCTGTAGGGTTGGAATCTCAAGAAAACTAAATCTCCAACCTCAAAGTTGCGCTCTATCCTATGCCTGTCTGCACTTATCTTCTGTCGATTTTGCACAGTTTGCAGGTTCTCTTTCAATAAACTTGAGAATCTCCTAACTCTCTATGATCCAATCCTTCGCCTTGGGAGCTCTTCTCTCCCCGAAGACCAAGTCTACAAAAGTGGGAGCATCATATCTGTACAATGCTCAGAAGGGTGTCATACCAATGGACATGTGGAAGGTGGTGTTCTAGCGATGTTCTCCTAAATGTAACCACTTTACCCATGTTCTTTGTTGTCCTCCTACATAGTTCCTCAAATACCCTTCAACCCACTTGTTGACAATCTCGGTCTGCCCATCTATCTGAGGGTGATAGTTGGTGCTAGGTGT
>SNQJ01S0161742.1:5601-27094 GCA_010110895.2 Picea sitchensis
CAAGTAGTTGATGAGTTGACACATACATGAGGTGTATAGTTGATTATGTTGGTACATATTGATGTGTCATAGTTGATGACTAGTTGATACATGATTCGTGCATACTTGTTACATGGTTGGAGGCACTATTTAGTAGTATTGTTGACACATGGTTTATGGATGATGTAGCATACTTGTATTGGTATATTATTAGAAGCACATATTGATGTTGGTGATGATTATGAGTTGTTGTGTTATGCTTGGTTTATGCACATATTTGAGAGTTGTCTTGGTGATTGATCTTGGTGATAAGATCTGATTTGGTTGATAAGATTGATAAGACAGGTTCTTGTGATAGGTTGTTTGGACAGGTTGTTGTGACATGTTATTTGTACAGGTTTGGTGCATGGTTGATGAACTTGTTCATGGTAAGGTTGAGGTACAAGTTGGTGCATGGTTGATGCACTTGTTTATGGTACAGGTTGATTACAAGTTGTTTGGTACAAGTTGGTGCATGTTTGATGCACTTGTTTATGGTACAAGTTGATTACAGGTTGAGGTGCAGGTTGGTGCATGGTTGATGCACTTGTTTATGGTACATGTTGATTACAGGTTTTTTGGTACAGGTTGGTGCATGGTTGATGCATGTGTTTATGGTACAGGTTGAGGTACAAGTTGATTCATGGTTCAAGTTATTGGTACATAATTTTTGGTGCAGGTTGATTGGTACATGTTTACAACAGTATATCTCACAGTGATAGTGTGGCAGTGGTTCCATCATTCTACTTATACATCAGGGCGGTTGTATGGGGAAGGTACAAGTGGTTGTATCCAGAGAACATAGGGGGTTTTATCCTCCTTCTGGTTGTAGCCAGAAAATTTGGGAGTTGGAGATTCCCTCGGGTTGTAGCCTGAGAAACTAGGGGGTTGGAGCCTCCTTCTAGTTGCAGCTCAAAAAAAAAGGAAGTTGGTGCTTCCAATGAATGTAATTCTTAAATACATATAGGAAAAAACATTTCGCAGTTTTCTCTCGCTTTGGGTTTCCTTGTAAAACAATGGTGTACAGTGTATGTGTTTGATTGCTCATTTGTTCATTGTTTATTTACTCTGCAACTATTGGATGATAATGCTACATTGATATAGCACTTGCATTTTATGATGAAAAAGGATTATATTTCTCTATTATTGATTCACCCCCCCTCTCAGTAATACAACAATTGGTATCAGAGCACGTTCCTTCATGAAACAGTATAACCACTGGAAGGAGATAATGGATTATTATGAGAATGGAGTACCATTGTTTAATGGTCATAATGGTTTAAAGTATGAGCTATGGAGTGGAAAGACGAAAATATTTTTACAGGAACATGAGTATTATATTTGGCTATCAATCATTATAGGATATGATAGATCAAAAAGGTCAAAGACTGCAACCAAGAATTAATTGAAGAAGAATAAAAAAATAACAATGGATTTCATCTGGGAAGGATTACCTAATCCAGTAAGAGAAAAGTTTGGTAAATGTTCATAAGCCAAAGAACTTTGGGATAAGTTACATGAAATATATTATTCACCCATGGAAGATTCAAAAAATGGGAAAGAAGATGCAAATACAGATCACGAAGAATTATGTTCACCATGTCAAACTGATTCAGAAGATGAAGAGTACATAATCACCAGAGAATTGATTAGTGATTTAGATGAACTAAGAGAAGAAAAAAAGTCACTAAAGAAAGAATTGATGAAGCAAAAGGAAAGTGTTCACATTTTTGAAGAATCCCAACAGGTCATCAAGAACTTAAGAACTTAGCTAGAAGAAGCCAGAAAGATCGAAGAAAATCTTGAATATCAAAAGTAGTATTTTGAAGCCAACATAGAAGCATCGAAGGAAGAAGCATAAATGAGAGAGAAGATATCGACGGATCGTCTTAAGGAAAGAACTAACGATCTAAACCAACTTGAGGAAGAGTTTAGTCAAGAAGAGAAAGGAATTGAAGAAAAAATAATCACATTAAAAATTCAGCTTGAAGAAGTGAAATGAACATAAGAAGTCATGAAGTCTCAGATAATGAAGAAAAAAGAAGAGGTTGAGAAGATTGAAGAAGAATTTGTCACATTGAGAAATAAAATTGTCAAGATCAACAAGAACGTTGAATAGATAGAAACATCCAGAATAGTAATAGATAATGAAGAGAAGCACTCAAGGTTGCTAGAAAATAAGAATGAAGAAAATAGAAAGAGTTATTCATAAGTACTCAAATGAAGGAATCATGGTCAACCAGAATCTAAGAAAACTATTGAGGATACATTTTCAAGAAGACCATTTATGTTCAAGCCACAAATAAGATTCAATCATGATCATGATCAGTCAAGGAAGAAATTCGGAAGGACTACACCACAAAGAAGATCATTCACTCCCAGGTATACAAATTTATTTTATGGTCATTGTTTTTATTGTACTAATTTTGGACATAGGGTTACATATTGCAGGGATTATAAAATAAATGTTCAAGCAAGAAGTGCATATGTGGCCCCATGTAACATTGAATGTTACAAATGTCATAAATATGGACACATAGCTAGTGATTGTAGAAGCATGATCGATACTTCCATGAAAGAGAAAATTGATATCAGATATAAGAAAGTATGGATAAGAAAACACAAAGAACATGTGAACAAAGACTAGGTCGCAGAGATCGCAAGATTGGAAATAAAACAAGATGAAGAAAATTCTACAGAGAAAAAAAAAGATCTCAGATACATAAAGGTTTGGAAAATAACTGAAAGAAAAGAAGGACATGTAAATAAGGAACGTGTTCAAGAGATTGTACTTTTAGGCATTCTAGTGAAAGATGAATCAACAGACAGAAAAAAAGAATTCAAAGCTCATAGAGATGATGAATCTACTAATAAAGATGATGATGAATCTACCAATAAAGATGATGATAATTACATATCAGAGCAGGAATTTTTCTGAGCCATATGACTTAGAGACTCCTAGGTAATATGAACTTTAGACAGGGGGAGTCTATGTGATAGTTGTGCATACCAAAAAACCATCCTTCGAGAATCTTGCAGATTTTGAGAAGACAGATCCAGAGCAGTTAGTTAGTAGAAGTAAAATTTGATGGATTAATCAAGACTTCATGATAGTATAATGATAAATGGGTCAGCATTATGGACAGTTGCATAAGTAGAGTCTTGAACAATATGGATAGATATGGATTCATAATAATACTTAGCTGGTTTGGATATATATATGACATTGTATGAGAGCAAGGATTCATAGATTGATCTAGAGAGTGGTTTAGAGACAAAGAAAAATTATCATAATGGATGGTAATTAAACAGGAAATGGCTCGAACAATGCTAATGGATTTCAAATTGATAGATATTTTTGGGACACATGTAGTGCATACAATAGTTCACATTCAAAATAGAGTAATGCTTAGAAACAACAATGACAAAAATCCCTATTAACTATGGAAAGGAAGCGCAGACAACAACCTCTACATCAAGAAATTTGCAAAGGATATGGAGAATGAATTTGAAATGTCCTTACTTGGAAAAGTATCCTTCTTTCTGGGTCTTTAGATATGTCAAAGAAACCAAGGAATTTTTATTTCTCAAACCAAGTATATCAGAGAAATGCTAAATAGGTTCAGAATGGAAGATTGCAAACTAGTTACCACTCCTATGCAAACCAGTTGCAAGTTGAGCAAAGATGATGATTCAAAGTCTACAGACCAGAGACAATACATGTCAATTATTGGTAGCTTACTATATGTGACAACATCCATACCAAATGTAATGGAGGTAGTTGAACATGTGGCACGATTTTAAGAAACACCAAAGAAATCACATGTATTAGCAATGAAAATGATTTTCAGATATCTCAAAGGAACATAAGAGTTTACATTATGGTATCCAAAAGGAAAGGATCTATCACTTATTTCCTACATAGATGTAGATTTGGCAAGTTGCATTGATAACTGACGAAGCACCAGTGGAGTAGATTTCTACTTGGGTGAGTGTTTAGTATCATGGTTAAGCAAGAAACATTCATCAATATCCTTATCTATAGTTGAGGCAGAGTATATTGCAGCAACAACATGTTGTGCACAGGTTCTATGGATAAAACAAACTATGATAGATATACATGTTGAGTATGATGATCACATTCCAATATATTGTGATAATACAAGCACCATCAGTATCTCAAAGAACTTGGTGATGCACTCCAAAACAAAGTAGATTCCAATCAAGTATCACTTTCTATGGGAACATGTTGCAGAGAAGAACATCAGAGTTGAATATCTGGGAACAAAAGAACAAGTGGAAAACATCTTTACAAAACCGCTTCCAGGGGAAGTCTTTGAGTATTTTCGCCAGATACTCAGAGTAATTTCTACAACAAAATAAATGCTTTTGAATTCTTATCTTATATGTCTTATATTTACACGAGGAAGCACCATAAAGAGGACAATTCAGGTTGGGAGATCAGTTTCATAAAGAGTTCAGGTTGGGAGATCAGTTTCATAAAGAGTTCAGTCAGGGGGAGTATCCCCAATGACAGTTCAGTTAGGGGTTGTAGCTCCAGATGGAAAGATAACTTTGTCATTGATGACAAAGGGGGACATATTTATTAGATGCAGGATTGAAATGCTTGGAGAGAGATCACAGAGGAGTGTAGATAGGGGGACCATCCCCAAGGATATTTCAGTAACGGGGAGCAACTTTAAAGGGAGATACCCTTTGCCATTGATTTCAAAGGGTGAGAGATAGAAACATTGATGAGGATTATAAGTATGAATGTTATCATGACTAAGTGTTGCCATCAATGTTGGTGTTTCCATCAATGGGAAAGGGGGATATTGTCAGACAAATGGCTTAGGTTGATGGACAATTGGTATGGATCATTGTTTGTCATTGATGTCAACCATTGGAGAGTGATATTGTAGATTGATTTCAACCCTTGGAGAATGTCCGGTAGAGAATTTTGGTAGCACAAAGGTTTGGGTAATGGACCCAAATTTGTTTAATGTATAACAATATGAGTTTTAATATATTTGAAGGTAAGAATATTCTATATTGATGGTACATGTCATGCAATTTCTTGTGGTATGTGGAACGCCACATAGCTCCTCACAGTTAGAGAGTTATGGCCATGTGAAGTTGGAGAACCCAGGTTTCAGTAATGGACCCAAGTTTGTTTGATGGATAATGGAAAGCGTTTTGATATATTTGTAGTAAATACTATTCTATATGGATAGTACATGTCATTCCATTTCCATTGGCATGTGGAACATCACATAAATCCTCATGGTGAGAGAATTATGGCCATGTGAAGTTGGAGAACCCTCATGAGTCATCTAGAAGCCTCAAAGGTCAAAGTAGTCAAAGTGGTTTAAGAGATTTTAGAAGGTAAATAATAAAACGAAGTGATGAGTGTACTATAAGTCAAAGTAAATACAAAATAAATTATTTAAATAATAAAGTTAATGAAAAAATGAGAAGTGGGTTAACCTTAAAATCAAGAAAGTGGGTTGAGATGGTTAAAAGGTAATTCCTTGAGGAAGCTACATGAAAGTATAAATAAGAGGCAAGGCTCTCTAATTTTAAACACACTTGAGCATATTGAATATCTACAAGTGACTGAGGTAACCAAAGGATAACTAAGCCAAATTTCAAAGGGAAGGTGAAGTAAATAAGGTCGAAATTCAAGGGAGGATAAATTCTTTTGATGATGCTTTCTAAAGTTTTTTTTTTTTTTTTTTTTTTTTTTTTTTTTTTTTTTTTTTTTTTTTTTATATAATGATTCAAATAGTAATATTGGTATGTCATTGAGGAAACATATCAAGTAGCTTTGGGTACAAATTCATCTTATTATGGGTCGTTTTGGAGTTACACTCAGGTGGAAAATAGTGTTTGTGGCTGAGATCCATGGTAATCTAAAACATGTTATTTGGGTAAGCGTCATAAATTATTCATAATAGATCAAATTCGTTAAGAAAAATGTGTCGGTTAGAGTACTGTATGTTTTATTCTTTGTACAATTTTAGATCCATACAAAAAAATATTACATGTGGGGAACACTCTACAAGTTCCTCTAGAATAAGGCAATTCAACAAGGTATGCCATTTCATAGACTCTTTTGAGAGGGTTCAAGTAGTGACACCTCGAGGTGCATAAAACACCTTGAAAATTGTGTACTATTTTCATGTCTTTATTCATTATAAGGTACATAGTTATGATTATTTCAAGTTAGGGTTGTTTACTAATCCAAAACTAGTCATGTGAGACTAAGAGTAAAGTTTGATGAAAATGGTAGTCTCTTGTTGTTAAAGTTAAGGAAGGTTTAGGCATGTGATCATATACACTAGGTCTATTATAGAGTTACAAATCAGATTTGGATGATGAAATTGATGAGGGAGCTTTTGGTTGAGGTACATGTTGGGTACATGGATTGAGACAAGTGGTTGATGAGTTATTTTATACATGAGGTGTATAGTTGATTATGGTGGTACATATTGATGTGTCATAGTTGATGACTAGTTGATACATGATTCATGCATACTTGTTACATGGTTGGAGGCACTTTTAGTAGTATTGTTGACCGTGGTTTATGGATGATGCTTGTATACTTGTATTGGTATATTATTAGAAGCATATTGATCTTGAGTGATTATGATTTGTTGTGTTATGCTTGGTTGATGCACTTCTTTGAGAGTTATCTTGGTGATTGATCTTGGTGAGTAGATTTTTTTTGGTTGATAAGATTGATGTCCTGATTGTTGTAATAGGTTTTGGATAGGTTGTTTTGGAAGCATATTATTTGTACATGATTAGTGCATGGTTGATGCACAACTTGTTCATAATCTGAGTTGAAATTACGAGTTGAACATGGTTGATACAATTGTTTATAGTACAGGTTGATCCACATGTTGTTTGAATTACAGGTTGGTGCATGGTTGATGCACTTGTTTATATTCTGAGGTTGATTACAGTTAGTGCAGGTTGGTGCATGGTTGATGAACTTGTTTATGGTACATATTGATTATAGGTTGTTTTGACAAGTTATTTTTACAGGTTTAGTGCATGGTTGATGCACTTGTTTATGAAATACGAGGTTGATTCTGATTGGAAATCACGAGGTTGATGCATGGTTAATGCATGGTTTAAGGTTATTAGTACATCTTGTTTAGTGCGGGTTGATTGGTACAAGTTCTGACAATGTATCTCACAGTGAAAGTGTGGCAGTGGTTCCATCTTTTTAATTGTCCTTGAGGTAGTTGGATGGAAAGGACATTTGGTTTAGACACCTTATGATTATGGTGAACATAAAAGGGGTTGTATCCTCCTACAGTTGTAGCTATAGATGGTGGAGGATTCGAGCTTCCCTCCCGAGGTTGTAACTGGCGAAACTAGAGTTTGAGACTCCTTCCGATTGTAGTTGGAAAACAAAGGAACTTGGTGGCAACCAGTCACAATTCTTAAAGACATATATAAGAAAAAACATTATGTGTTTTCTCTCGATTTGGGTTTCCACATTAAAACACTAGTGTACTATGTATGTGTGTGATTTCTCATTGTTTATTATTTATTTACTCTGCAACTATTGGATGATAATTAGTTCACATTGATATAACACTTGCATTTATGGTGAAAATGATTATATTTCTCTATTCTTGATTCACCACCTATTAGTAATCCAACAATTTAATTGTCGAGAACTGAGTTCCTTCATGAAACAATTTAACCACTAGAGGAGATCATGGGTTATTTTTGAGAATGGAATTACTACTTTTTAGTGCTGAGTGTTTAAAAGTATGAGATATGGAGTGGAAGGACAAAGAGAGAGAATTTTTTCTGAGGCATAGAATTATTATATTTGGCTATCAGGTCTTTACGAGGGATATGATAGTTCAAAAGGGGAAAAAACTGCATCAAGAAGGAATTGAAAAAGAATAACAAAATAACAATGGATTTCATAAAAGGAGGGATTACCTAATCATGTAAGAGAAAAGGTTGGTAAAATGTTCATCAATGAGAACTTTTCGAGATAAGTTACATGGAATATATTATTCACCCATCGTATATTCAGAAAATGTCAAAGAATATGCGGATACAAATCAAGAAGAATTATGTTCACCATGTGTCAAATAGATTCATAATATAGAAGAATTTTATAGTCACCGGAGAAATTGATTAGTGCTTTGGATGAACTAAGAGAAGAAAACAAGTCACTAAAGAAAAGAATCGATGAAACAAAATGAAAGTGTTCACATTTTTTAAAATAGCGGTCATCAAGAACTTAAGAACTGAACTAGAAGAAACCGGGGAATATCAGAGAAAATCTTGAATATCAAAAGCGTGTTGGAAACCAACATAGAAGCATCGAAGGAAGAAGCATAAATGAGAGAAGATCGACATATCATCTAAAGGAAAGAACTAATGATATAAAACAACTTAACTTGGGAAATGAGTTTAGTCAAGAAGAGAAAGGACTTGAAGAAGAGAAATAATCACATTTAAAATTCAGCTTCAAGAAATTAGAAAAGAGCGAGAAGAAGTCATGAAGTCTCAGATGGCTGAAGAAAAAAAAAGAGGTTGAGAAGCTTGAGAGAAGAAGTTGTCACATTAAGAGTAAAAATCATCATCAAGAGCAACAGAGCGTTAATGAACATCTGAAACATCTACATCTGTTATAGAGAATGAAGAAGCACTCAAAGGTTGCTAGAAAGAAGAATAAGAAGAAATAGAAAGAGTTATGCATAAGTACTCAAAGGAAGGAATCATGGGTCCTTAAATCTAAGAAAACTGGCCAGTTATACATCTTGAAGAAGACCATTTATGTTCAAGCACAAATAAAGTTCAATCATGATCATGATTAGCGAGGAAGAAATTCAAAGGACTACACCACAAAGAACACCATTCACTCCCAGTTATACAAATTTATTTTATGTTCATTGTTTTTATTGTACTAATTTTGGACATAGGGTTACAGTTAGGGATTATAAAAGAAATGTTCAGGAAGTGCATATGTATTTACCTTAACATTAGATATTTACAAATCATAACTATGGACATGTGATTGTAGATGCATGGTCGATACTTCCATGAAGAGAACATTGATGCTCCGGATATAAGAGAAAGTATGGATAAGAAAACATAGAACATGTGAACAAAGACCAGGTTAACAAAGATACATAAGATTGACAATAAAAGCTTGAGATAGAAGAGATATTCTGAGGAGAAAAGAAAGATGTCAGAGGATACAAAGGTTTGGAAATAGTGAAAAGAAAAGAAGGACATGTAAATAAGGAATAGGTTCAAAGAGATTGTACTTTCAAGAATTGTGGTGAAAGATGAATCCACAGATAGAAGGAAATAAGTCATAGATCATAGAGATGATGAATCTACCAATAAATATGATGATGAATCTACCAATGAAGGCGATGATAATTACATATGAGCAGGAATTGTTACGAGCCATGCAATTAGAGAATCTTAGGTAATATGAATATTAGAAATGGGGAGTGTATGTGATAGTTGTTCATACCAAAGAACAATCCTTTGATCATCTTGCAAAGTTTGAGAAGCGGATCCAGAGCAGTGAGTTAGTAGAAGTACAATTTGATGAATTAATCAAGACTTCCTTGATAGTATAGTGATAAATGGGTCAACATCATGGAAAGTTGCACAAGAGTAGAGTCTTGAATAGTATGGATAGATATGGATTCATAAGAATACTTAGAAGGTTTGAATAGATATATGACATTACTGCGAGAGCATGGATTCATAGATTGATTTAGAGAGTGGTTCAAAGAAGACAAAGTACATCTCATAATGGATGATAATTACATAGGAAATGCTTCGAACAATGCTAATGGATTTCAAGGCCTGATGGAGAAAATATTTTTTTGGACACATGTGGTGCATACAACGGGTTCACATTCAAAAGCAGTAATGCTTAGAAACAACAATGAAAAAAATCCCTATGAACTATGGAGAGGAAGCGCAAACAACAATGTCTATATCAAAATTTGCAAAGGATATGCATAATGAATTTGAAATGTTACTTGGAGAAGTATCCTTCTTTATGGGTCTTAGGATATGTCAAAGAAACCAAGGAATTTTTTTTTTTTTTTTTTTTCTCAAACCAGTTATATCAGAGAAATGATAAATATGTTCAGAATGGAATATTGCAAAGTAGTTACCACTCCTATGGCCCAGTTGCGGCCTTTCGACCCTCGGCTTGACAAGGCTCTCAGGGACCTTCTTCCCTCCCTCGTCGAGAAGGAGCTCAAGGGTTCTTGGTTCCCTTTCGGGAATCCCTTAAAACACCTGGGCGACTCTTTACGCACTGCCAGTACTCCTTTTGGTGATTTTGAGGAGGATCGGTCCACCACTTAGCAGTTCCTTGGCCGAATATTAGACCCTCGGATCCACGAGACCCGATGTCTCTGTTCAACGTTGACCTTCCTTATACGTATTGGAACCTGCGTGCTGTGCGACTCGCGTTACTATACCTTCGAGGTCCCAACTCCCGAGATCCAAAACTTCAGGAGTCTTGGAGTAACTTGCTATCTAGTCTCCTTGAGAGAGACCAATCTCCACTTCCGCCCTTCTATTATTCCGAGACCGATGTCGAGATCTCTGGCCAGGTGTCCAGCTTGACTATGCAAGCCGAGACTTCTTCACCTTGATTCAGCGATCTTCTCGATGAATCAAAGAGCTTTACACAATTAGCAGGCTTACAAAATGCCCAATCCACGGCCTTGAGTCGTGCTCCTCGTGATTCTTTCGATGCTTATGCTTTTCCCAACCTTCAAACTTTCTTCTATTAGCTCTGTAGACTTCACGTCCCCTTTATCATTGCTGCACCTTCGAACAAGGAATGTCTCTCCACGACATGGTTCGCCAACCTACGACTATTCATCGCGACTAGTGACTTCTTCGTTCTGTCTTCCAACCATTTTCCACTCAGAATTGATTTCAGTTCTTCCCATAAAATCACATGCACTTGTATATGAAGAAATACGTAACAAGGAAACAAATATGCAAGGCATAAGTACCAACAACACCTGGAGAATAAAACACACATCCATGGAATTGAATCAAGGGCTTTCTGTTCTCTCTTCCCGAGGCTGCCTGCAGGACTTCAATTCAACCTGCTCTTCACCTGGACGGTTTGAATAGATCAACACAACTTTTGGGCAAACAAAGATGAGAGTTTAACAGTCCAGCCTCCTCAACACACTCTATGGGAATTCAGCACACTCATGGGGAATCACGGATTAGACATAGAAATGATTGAAACTCATTCTCTCATTCCCTCAAATTCCGAACCTACCATGCAATCACATATGCAACACATAGACAATAGGCAAAACAAGAAACAAAAATGCAACAACATAATATCAACAACACCGCAGGAGAATGAAATCCGCGACCATGGAATTGAATAGAATCTTTCCTATTAATTCAATTCTGTACATGGGGATTTTTCACTAGTTCTCTGCTTTGCTCTCTCTTTTGCTCCTGAATGCTAATGCTCTTAATGAATCAATAATACAAAGGAGGTGCCTATAGTCCGTTTCCCTCTCGAAAGCAAAGCGTCTAATCTAGACTTAATTAAATTATCTACTTGGATTTAATCTAATGAATGCCTCTCGGCTACCTAGGGGCGAGAGCTTATCTTCTCAAGGTACATTACAATATACAAAATTAAAGCTTCATCACATCAAGGCATTAATGTTTGGTGCACCAAATATCAAAAATATTTCAAAGTTTGAATCTTTGGCTCTCGGTGTCTTTTCTTTGCTTGATGTGTTGGCTCGCTTGTTGAGGTGTGGATGCTCACGCATCATACTCCTTGGCTCAAAAGATTTTCATGGGATCCTATCCATAAGCTCCTGCGGTGACCATGTTTCTGTATGACTACCTCTATTTCCTAGCTGGCATCCTCCTTTGGGTGATTCTTCCATTCACGGGTATTCAAAATCTTGCTTTCCTCTGGTCTTCTTTCACGCTGCAGCTTCTCGGTATGCACTCCATCGCGGTTTACGCACAAAGCGGTAGTGCTTTACGCGCCCAGCTGGATCCAAGTTTACATTAGTTCAGTTTACACGCATCCCCTCCCGGACCTATAGCAGGTACAAATCCAAAATATTGAAAATCGGAGGTATCCCGATGCCCTCTGGCAACTTAAGCTCGTATGCATTCTCCCAAACTTCCTCAGGGTTCCTGCATGGCCCAATTTTTCTTCATCTTGAGTTTGTTATATGTTCCCCTTAGGGACCTCTCCTTCCTCATATGTGCAATAATCAAATCACCAAATTCAAATTAAAGTTCTCGCCTATGTTGATATGCTATGCGCTTGTACTCTTGATTTGATTTCTGCAATCGTTGCTTCACCTCAGCGTGAAGTTCCTGCATTGCCTCGGTGAATGTTGCACTTTCGGCTGGTTTCAACTGTTTGACTCCACGAGTTCGAAACTACCCTCATTTTGTGTTCAGCCACAAAATTTGGAACGGGCTCTTACGTGTACTCCGAGATCATTGTCGCCGAATTACGTGGTAGGATCTGATCCAATTCTTTGTGATGCTCAGGTCACCCGGACTCGCCTCAATAGATCTCGGGCTTTTATTAACCACTTTTCGATCCTATCCATCTATCTGGCGGATGGTATGAAGAAGCGAATGCTAAGTTAGTTCTTAGTTTCTTCCATAGCGTCCTCAAAAATGACCTATGAACTTTGTGTCGATCCGGGACTATGCTTCTCGACAATCCATGCTGTCGACAATATCTTTGAAAAACAAATTAGCGTGTAGATTGCATCGTTGGTCTTATGACTTACAGAGAATAAAATGTGCCATCTTTGAAAACCTATCCACCACCACAAAAATGGAATAACTCTCGGTGATTTCTCGTAAAACCAAAACAAAGTCCATCTTGGCTGATTGCCTCCCATGACCTCACCGGTATGAACGTGGCTGATAGAATCCTGTGTTTTGCTTTCGTCCCTTCGCATGTTGTCATATCCTGCATCTGTCAACAAGCCGTTTGACATCAGCTTGTGCAGGCCAATAATATGATTATTTCGGCAGAATGTTTTGTCGTAATCAGAGAGCTGGCGCTAATCCCGCAGCTATGTTTTTCCTTCGCAAATTCTCCCTCATGGAGAATTGAATGCACAATTGATTGCTCGAAATAGAAATCCTTCTTGGATCATAAAATCAATCCACGGACTCACGATCCACGAGAGCGGGATTTCTCGGTTACCTGTTATGCTTCTGCCAAAATCTTGCATCACTTTGCATACATATATTTTAAATTTTAAAAACCCAAGGTTTTGACTAGAAACTCCTGCAACAACAAACATTACGCAACAGAAAGCGTCGACCACTTTGTTAGCAGTTCCTGAAATTTGCTTGATCACAAATGTGAAATTCTTCATGTACTCTACCAATTTTGCATGCTTCTGATTCAAATTATCATTTTGACTCACAAACTGCAATGCATGGTTATCGCTGTATAAAACGAATTCATTGGGTATCAAGTAATGCCTCCCACTTCTTCCAATGCCTAGTAGTGGCATAGGGCACAATGTCGTGCGTGGAGTACTTCAGCTTTGCATCATCGAGCTTCACCATTTGTAGTATTCCAACCAAACTGTCATCGACTCGGGACCCTCCAGCGGCATACCAAGCATCACACTTTGCTGGAAGGTCTTAAATATGGCGACGCAGTGGGCTGCTCGAAATCTTCCGCTTCAACGATTGAAGCTCCTCTCGACCTCGGTATCCATTGAAAACTTTATGCCTCTTTTTCCGCGATGGTGTCCATCATCAGCGGCGTAATTCCAGCGAATTTCAGATAGACTTCGGTGAAACTAGCTAAACCAAGAAAACTCCTTACCTCAAAAACGTTTCTAGGTGATGGCCAATTCACATTACTTCTACCTTCTGGGATCCATCTTTAACTCATTAGCCAAAATAACAAAACCCAAATAAATGAGTTTTGTCTGCATGAAGGAACGCTTCTTCATGTTGATTAAGCGACTTTCTCTATTTGTAGCTTTTCCTCTCATCACAATGGACAAATGCCTCAAGTGTTCAACCCTAGTCTTGCTGAAAATCAAAATAATAGATCGGATACATGATACAAAATTACCTGTGAATTCCCACGGGACTTCGTTCGCCGACCCCTCATAAATGTGCTCGGCGCATTTGTCAAGCCAAGCGACATGACCAACCATTAGGTACAAACCCTGCGTTTGTTTTGAGCGGCTGTTTTCCATTCATCTCCTTCTCATCCGGATCTGATGATATCAGCTCTTGAGATCAATCTTTGAAAATAATTTTGCCCCACTCGGGCAATCCATCGATCATCCATTCGGCCCGATTGGGAAATCTGTACCCGATGGTGATTTTGTTTATCACCATCAGGTACGCGCATCCTCCGACCTCCATCCTTCTTTGGTTTCGATCTTTGACCGAACAACACATAGTTTCCGGACTCTCGACCGGGTCCTTTATCTGTGAATCCATTGCACGCCTTTGACCTCCCTCGTTCTCGAGGTGTCCATGGCTTTGTATGTTGCCTTATTTGGAAAACTTGCTTTCCGGGTATGAGTTCAATATGGTGACTCACACTCCTCATTGGTGGCTTATGAGCAGGAGTGGTTAGATCCACTGATGATGTCGGTGAACTCCCGACGGTTTACGAGATCTCCTGCGGCAAGTCATCCCACTCTTGGTAGCGTAATGGGGACAATTCGGCTTCGACAACAAAGTATTGTGGATCTTCATTCTTCTCGACTCTATGAGAAGTTCTTTCCCACTCATAATATCGTGCTGCTCACTTCCGGCTTAACCTCTTTATCCTTTATTGGCGGCGATTATGTGATTTCCCATCCTTCTCAAGGTGTATGTGTTCATCCTCCATCATGAACCACATTTCTATCAAACGGCCATGGTCTACCCAATAATACATGACAAACATCCATGGGAATAACATCACACAAAATTTTATCCCTATATTCACCCATTTTAAATTCAATCAAGCATTGTCTCCATAACACTTACTTACTTGGTACCTTTTCTGCTGACCATGACGCACTTTTGCGCTGGACTTAGATTAATACGATTACGTTTCAGCTCATATTTTCCACCATCTCGGTTGAAGCGATATTAGCGGTGCTTCCGGTTTTCCACTATGACCTTGCATTTCCGACCCTTGGTCTTGCATGGTCGAACGATTGACATCTTTGTGTCCTCCACCTCTTTCTTAGGTTTCAAGAGAACTTTGTACCCAGCATCCAGCAGTGACTTTCCACTTTCGGTGTCTTCATCCTCATCATCAAACCTCTGCACCTCAGTGATGAGCTTCCCTTGTCGACTTCACAATGCGGGCCGGTCAACTGGCTTTTAAATGCGTCTTTTTCACGCCAAAACATGTGATAATTCCTACGACCTCTTCCTCTACCCACCGATTTTGAGGAATGGCGTGGCGTCGGCATATCAACACCTTTCTCCATATCGCCTCCTAAACCGACATATTGCTTCCTTGGTTGTGAGGCTTCACCTCTCTCAACCCTTCTCGAGGTCTCTTCCATTTCCTCCTTGGAAGCCTGCGTTCTTTCTTGGGCAATGACTTGCCTCGGGGCTGATCTGCCTGCGCCCTTACTGTATCCACGCTGAAGCTCAACTTCTCTTAGGCTTTGACCATCGGGTACGCATCCTCAGTATGCGGATGAATTATGCTCAATTCATCACGAATGTCATGCAGGACCATTCCGGTTATCTTTTCCTGCCGTCATCACTCTCATTGACCGACTTGAATGTTGAGCACGTAAAATTTCGGTGTACTCCTTGACCGTCGGTAGCTTCTATCTCCAGGTTACGCATATGCGAGCGAGTGATTTGGTAGTCCCTCGGAATGAACTTAGCCTTCATCTTGGCGACCATCCAATCCCAGCTTTTGATCTTATGCTTTCCCTTTGCGGTGCCTATCCGCGCGCAATTCATCCCTCGTAAAGGTTTTGCATGTCCTTTCAGCTTTGTGACGACATGCCTTACCTTCTTGTCCTCTTAGATATCCTCATAATCGAGTAGGTGTGGTCTTTCGGATCCAATCCAGCAACTCTTCATCATTTAGACTCCCCTCATAAGTCGGAATATCCATTTTTGTCTTTGAGCTCATCCCGGAGATGGCTCTAATCAACCTCTCCGTCGAGGGGCATCTTCTGCTGTGACCTCTTCTACGTCGTGTCTAGCTTCCTCTTCCGCCCGGAATGTTGGAACTCTCGCGGCTGACTCCATGTGCTGGGGTGGTCTCCATCTCTCTTGAGTCGCCAGGATCTACGTATTTGACGTTATCTTTGGGTTACCTGCTGGTCTACCTCTTCTTCGTGCATCCTTGTCTTCTCGATTAGGTGACTGCCTTTCTCTTGGTGGCGGTTATATCTCCCTCGTTTTACGCTTCGAAGAAAGATACTCCAGCTCACGATACCGATTGCGATACTCAACCCTGATAGCGCATTGCGTTCTCACGAGGACCTTCTTCCTCCCTGCGGCGAAGAAATCAAAGGTTCTTCGGTTCCCTCTCGGGGAATCCCGCCCATTTTACCCGCGGTGACTCTTTACCCAGCGATCCTCCCTTTTACGTGATTTTTTGGAGGATCGGTCCTCACTAACTCGAGTTCAATGGCTGAATATTATACCCACCGGATCCCCGAGACCGATGTCGATTCGCGTTGACCTTCCTTCTACGTATCGGAACCTCGCGCTATCACGACCCGCGTCACTATACTTTCGGAGTCCCAACTCCCGAGATCCGAAACACCAAGATGCCGATAACTTGTTATCGTCTCATGAGACCAATCGCGCACCCAGATTCCTGAGATCCGATGTCCCGAGATTTCTCGCCGTGTCAACTTGACTATGTGCGAAACTGCCAAGACTTCGCTTCTCGCGATCCCACGATTTCCTCTACGTGAATCAAGATCCTTACATAACGGGCTCTCGGAACGCCCAATCCACGACCTTGATTCGCGCTCCTCGTGATTCTTTCGACACTTCTGCTTTTCCCAACCTTCGAACTTTCTTCTGTTTTCTCTGTAGAATTCACGTCCTCTTTATCCTTGCTGCACCTTCGAAACAAGGGGTGTCTCTCTACGAGATGGTTCACCAACCTACGGCTATTCCTCGCGATTGGTGACTTCTACGTTCTGTCTTCCATCCACTTTCCACTTAGACATTCAAATTTCAGTTCTTCCACTGGAAGCGTCACATGCAGCGACATATGAAGAAATCGTGGCACAAACAAATATTCAAAGGCATAATAAATGCCAGCTTAACTTACCGCAGAGAATAAAGCACATCCATGGAATTGAATCAAGGCTTTCTGGTTCTCCTTTAAGCTTGCCTCACGAGACTTCCATATTCAACATGTTCTTCACACCTTACTTGATTCGAATAACTCAACACAACTTATGGGCAAACAAAGGTGAGGGTTTAACTGTCCAACCTCCTCAAAGCACTCTATGCGGAGGAATTCCTTCCCGGGAATCTCTTGGCTTAAGGCCGAGGAAATGATTGAAACTTCATTCTCTCATTCCACCTCGGATTCGAGACACGCCATATACAATCACATATACAACATATAGACAATAGGCAAAACAAGAAGAAACTATGCAACAACATAATATCAACAACACATAGAGAATAATCACAACCATGGGGAATTGAATCAAAGCTTTCCTATTAATTCAATATGTATACATGGAGGTTCTTCATACGATTCTCTGCTCTGCTCTTCTCTCCTTTCTCTTGAGCGGCTTATGCAGATAAGATCAATAATAAAATGGTGAGGGTGTCTATATATATGTTTTCCCTCTCGAAAATAGAAACTGTCTAATCTAGACTTAATTAAATTATCTACTTGCATTTAATCTAAATAAATGCCTCATCTACCAAAGGACGAGAAGTTATGCACTTTCAAGGTCCGTTACAATGTACAATGCGCTTCATCACATCAAGACGTGTGTTTGGGGAAGCACCAAAATATCAAAAATATTTCAAAGTTTGAATCTTTGAGAGCTCTCTCGATTTGTCTTTCTTGCTCCATAGCGGCTTTGTTGAGGTGTGGATGCTCACGCATCAAAACCAATTGCAAATTTGAAAGATGATGATTCAAAGTCTACAAACCGGATACAATACATGTCAATGATTGGTAGCTTTACTATATGTGACAACATCCTACCCGAGGATGTAATGGAATAGGTTGAATGGGTGAAAGCGCGATTACAAGCAAAACCAAAGCAATCACATGTATTAGCGGTGAAAGGATTTTCATATATCTCAAAGGAACATAAGAGTTTGGATTATGGTATCAAAGAGGAAAAGATCTATCACTTAATTCCTACAAAGATGTAGATTGGAAAGGTTGCATTGATGGCGAATGAAGCACCGATTGGGGTAGATTTCTACTTGGGTGAGTGTTTGGTATCATGTTAGAAAACAATCATCAATATCTATCTGGTAGAAGTGAGAATATATTGCAGAGACAACATGTTGTCCACGGGTTCTATGGATAAAACAAACTATGATAGATGAATGTCGGGTTGAGTATGATGATCTCATTCCAATCTATTATTACATTAATCAAAGCGCCATTAGTATCTCAAAAGAACCAGTGATGCACTCAAAAGAAGCGGTCCAATCAAGTATCACTCTATGGGAACAAGTTGCAAAATAATAACATCGAGTTGAATATCTGGGCACAAAAAAAGAAGTGGTAAACATTTGTACAAAAGCGGCTTCCATGGGAAGCCTTTTGAGTATTACCATTAGAGGCTTAGAGTAATTTCTACAACAAAATGAATTCTTTTTTAATTCGTTTTGAATTCTTATCTTATATGTCTTAGATTTATCAGATGTAAAGCACCATAAAGGGACGATTGGCGGGTTGGGAGATCAGTTTTAGGAAAGAGTTCAATTAGGGGTATCCTGAGGAGAGTTGGAGTTAGGGGGTGACCCTAGATGGAAAGATACCTTTGTCATTGATGACAAGGGGACATATTTATCAAATGTAGGATAGAAATTCTTGGAGAGATCAGGCATGTAGATGAGAATGGCCCATGGAGAGTTCATTCAGGGGGAGAAGATTTAAAGGGAGATACCCTTTTCCATTGATTCAAAGAGGGAGAGATAGAAACATTGATGGGGATTATAAGCATGAATGTTATCATTGATGACAAAGGGGGACATATTTATCAAATGTAGGATAGAAATCCTTGGAGATTTATATGTAAGTGTGAGCGAGGGGGAGTATCCCCATGGAGAGTTCAATCAGGGGGAGCTTTAAAGGGAAGATACCTTTTACATTGATTTCAAAGGGGGAGAGATAGAAACATTGATGTTGAGAGATAGAAACATTGATGATTATAAGCATGAATGTTATCATCACTAAATATTTCCATCAATGTTGGTGTTCTGATTAATACAAAAGAGATTGTCAGACGGAGTTGGTTTAGGTTGATGGAAACTTGGTATGGATTATTGGTTGTCATTGATGTTAACCATTCGAGTATATTGTAGATTGATGTCAACCCTTGGAGTGTGATCTTAGAGTTTTATGTCAACCCTTGGAGAATGTCCGTTAGCAAATTCTGAAATTGCCCTAAAGGTTTGGGTAATGGACTAAGTTGTTGATGTATAACAATATGAGTTTAATATATTTGAAGGTAAGAATATTCTATATGGATGAGATACATGTCCATGCCATTTTTGGTGGTGTGTTTAACGTCACATAACTCTTCGTGGTTAGTTTGGCCATGTGAAGTAGGAGAACCTAGGTTTGGGTAAAGGGACTCAAAGTTTGTTTGATGGATAATGATACAATTTTGATATATTTGTAGGAAATACTATTTTCTATATGGATAATACATGTCATTCCATTTCCAATGGTATGTGAACCATCACATAAATCATCCGCGGTTAAGAGAATAATGGCCATTGTAGAAAGGTTGGAGAACCCTCATGAGTCATCTAGAAACCCCAAAAAGGTCAAAGTAGTCAAAGTGGTTTAAAAAGTTTTAGAGGTAAAATAATAAAATGAAGTGGTAAGGTGTACTATAAGTCAAAGTAAATACAAAAGAAATTGTTATGTAAAAGTTAATGAAAATGAAGTGGGTTAACCCTAAAAATCAAGAAATTAGGTTAAGATGGTTAAAGGTAATAGCAGAGGAAGCTGCATGAGGGTATATAAATAAGAGGCAAGGCTCTCTCATTTTAAACTTACTTGCTTGAGCATATTGAATATCTACGGTTATGGAGGTAACCAAAGGGATATATAAGCCTAATTTAGGAGGGAAGTTTAAGTAAAGAAGGTCAAGAATTCAAGGGAGGATAAATTATTTTGATGATGCTTTCTAATTTATGTTATTTACAAGTCATCTACCATTTTACTTAATAAATATTTTATAGAATGGGTCAAACTCGTGAAAATTGGTATTTGTACCATTGAGAAACATATCCAAGTAGATGTGGTACAAATTTCATCTTGTGGGTCGTTTTATTTTTGGAGTTACACTCAGGTGGAAAATAAGGTTTGTAGCTAATCCTGAAACTATGAGAAGTGGGTTAACCCTAAAATCAAGAAAGTGGGTTAAGATGGTTAAAAGGTAACCCCTTGAGGAAGCTACATGAAAGTATAAATAAGAGGCAAGGCTCTCTCATTTTAAACACACTTGAGCATATTGAATATCTACAGGTTATGGAGGTAACCAAAGGATATATAAGCCTAATTTCAGAGGGAAGTTTAAGTAAAGAAGGTCAAAATTCAAGGGAGGATAAATTATTTTGATGATGCTTTCTAAGGTATGTTATTTGCAAGTGATCTCACCATTTTCGCAATAAATATTTTTATAGAATGGGTCAAACCGTGAAATTGGTATGCCATTGAGGAAACATATCCAAGTAGATGTGGTACAAATTTCATCTTGTGGGTCGTTTTATTTTTGGAGTTACACTCCGTGGAAAATAAGGTTTGTGGCTAGTCCTAAAACTACTCTAAAACACATGCTCCGGGTAAAAATGTCATAAATTCTTCATAACGGATCCAAATTCTGTAAGAAAAAATGTGTTGCTTAAAGTACTGTTTGTAGTATTCTTTCTACAATTTTTAGATCCATACAACAAATATTTTGTGCGGGGCACGCTCTACAAGTTCGCTCTTTAGAATAAGACAAAATTCAACAAGGTATGCCATTTTTTCTATAACTCATTTTCTGAGAGGTTTCAAGTAGTGACACCTCGAGGAATTGCATAAAACACACTGACGAAAATTGTGTAATATTTTTATATCTTTATTCATTACAGATACATAGTTATGATTATTTCAAGTTAGGGTTGTTGACTAATCCAAAACTAGTCATGTGAGACTAAAGTAAAGTTTGATGAAAATGGTAGTCTCTTGTTGTTAAAGTTAAGGAAGGTTTGCAGG
>SNQJ01S0161743.1:0-10900 GCA_010110895.2 Picea sitchensis
GTTGATGAGTTGGCACATACATGAGGTGTATAGTTGATGATGTTGGTACATATTGATGAGTCATTGTTGATGAGTATTTGACACATGATTGGTATATACTTGGTACATGGTTGGATGCACTTGTTTATGGTACAAGTTGATTAAAGGTTGTTTGGCACAGGTTGGTGCATGGTTGATGCACTTGTTTATGGTACATATTGATATCTGTTGAAGAGTTTTGCCTCATCTCAGTTGGTGCTGAGGGTGTAAGATGAGTCTTTCATTATAGAGCTGGTGCTCTTGTAGAGTTGTACTCTATTCAGTTGTTGCTGAAAAACCCCAAGGATTGTAGTCCGTAATAAAAAGAAAATTGTACATACATCTTATGTTCTTTGTGTTCCTTGTGGTGATGACTTGTTGATGATATATTGCTGATATATGTTGCTGATATGTGTTGACATTTAACTGGTTATAAATGAAAACAATGAGTAATGAGTTAATGGTTATTTTTAACTAAGGATTTTTGAGAAAAAGAGCCCTACATTGTTCACCCCCCCCTCTCAGTGTAGTCGGTGTGTCCAACAGGTCGTATCTCATTAGTTTTTAAACCTAACAAGGTAACTACCAAAGTAGTAATTGTATTTAAATGGTTACTCAGTGAACAAGTATTAATGTTTATAAGGTATTTCCATCGAGGCGTGACATGTCGTAAGCCCTAATTCCCTGGTAATGCACTTAAACGACACTTAAGCCCTAAACCAAACAATGTGAACACCCACCCGACCTGGTGACACGACCCAACATTGAATGCGTTTTTGTAAACTATGTTAATGGTGGTGTCAATTCTGTCTATAACACATTAATCATCTGGCTATTCAATTAAGAGTGGTCCTGTAACATACTGGATAATGAGGTGACCGTGCCCAATGAGGGCACACCATGTCCATTTATTCACATGGATAGGGTATTGCGAGGAATCCCATCACTATTACTCTGCATTGTAATGATTTTGAGGCTACTGTTGTATCATTTCCCCTTTGGCTCTGTGTATTTTCAAAAAATGCCCCAGCGTTAACCTTGTAATGCCCTTGCTCTGTATGCATGGTTGGTGACTTGGAGTGGACTTGCTCAGGGTAAAAAAAGGAGGGTGCACAACCATCTGGTCTTCTCTCTATACTAGGTAACCCAAAAATCTTTGTCGCCTGTGTTATTCTATAACAAGAAGTGGATAGTTTGTATTGGTAGTCATGTTCATATTCCCCCTCTATAACTGTCCCCTTTCGGGCTCTCGGGTTTGAAGTTCTTTTCTTTTATCTTCACGTAATATTTGAGTAACGCCCACATCCACGCTCTGTGTGGTATATCCCCATTGGGTAAATCATGGTAAGTTTTGATATTGTAGGGTTAACATTTCCAGTGAGTATAAACACCCTTTCATGACTCTGAGTATTTTCCTTACCGCACCATGGACTATACTTTTGTGTGAAATCGATAGATAGACAATAAGGGTTAAAATCTCAAAGGATTTAAGGACTTGGGCTGTTTACTTTCTCATCCGTACAAATTAGTGAACACCCTCACCTGAAAGCATGTAATCATCCTCTATCCATAGTTTTCATTCAGGATCTGTATGAAGCTTATGCAAGGGTGATTTAATCTCCTGGTTCAAGATTTATTATCCGTAATATTTAAGTAAAGGTCCATAGGCATGTCGTTAGGCCGTGATCTCGTCCTTCTGTTTATTGTTTGTACTTGTATTTTTCTTAAGTTGCTTATGGAATAATTATCTCCGAACTTCCGTATTTAAATTTTTCTCTGTGTTTCTACAACAAATCTTAATTTACTTTCCTTTAGAAAAAGCAATGTGGTAGGTGCCTTTCGTATTTTGTCTAAACCCTCGGGAATGAAACGATTTACCTCCGGGGAAGGAAAGTGGTTTCACCGATGTATACATCACATATTATTACTCTGTTTTGCCATACGATTAATCTACTATTTTCTAAAAGGCATATACGTGTATGAACCCCGAACTATCGACCCTCTATCTGAGAGTTTACATCCCGAAAAATTACTGTAAATTAATTTTCCTTGATTTTAAAATGTGCATACTCGTAATATTATTCCCTATGTATGCAAAAAGAGTTTCTTACCTATATGTGAAATTCGTAACTGGGCCTGTGAGTCTTCCGTCTTAAATGCTTCACGTTTCACATACTTATACAACAATTGTAAAAGTCGTAAGACCCTCACTCTGTGTATAAATAAAAGGCATCATTACCCTTTGTGAAATATGTGACTATGTGCTATTCAAATCATTCTAAATCTGTGTAAGTTTTAGATTTAGATCTGGGTGAGCAGAGGCATTGCTTTATCATTTTGAGGTTGTGCAACTATGTTTTGTTTTACTTAACTCACACTGTGTAGTTTATAATTCGTATAACTTCTTTATCACTATTATGATTTATAAGTTTCATAGCCTTCTGTACTCTTGTGTGGTTTATCAATTGTATTTAAAATTCCTTCTATTATAAAATCGTAGCTTGCATTCTGTACTTCAAGGTAGTATAATCAAATTTCATATTCAGATTTCATTAATTAATTATGGGGCCCTGATTTTGTTTTGCGAGGGTACCCATCAATGGGATTATTGACCAACCCTCCCCTTTGGTCGTGGATGGTCGTCACACAAGTTTCCGTGGCAATTATGTATTTCTCTGAATTCAAGATAAGTAATTATTCATCTCAATGCTTACAAGTAAATTCCATTTTTAAAAGTACAGTTTGCTAAGCCCTACCCCTTTATCTCTACAGGTGTATGCCGCTCGAAGGAAACAGATCAAGAAGAGCCTCCTTGCTCGAAAAGGTATTCAATTTCTGATCTTTGCATTTTATACAACACTTCTCAGGTTATGTCTACTAGTGATACATGGGTCCTTTCTCTAGGGTACTCCACTGTAATGAAAGTTGAACCAGGGTTTCTTGGCTATATAGATCATTCATGCTTTATTCTCAAATGATTGTACAAGTTACTGAAAGCCATTTGAACAGATTCAAGTATTATAACAACTATTGTAGCATGTAATTGTAGGCCATTGAAAATCACTGTTTATAGACCTACTGTAATATAATTATGGATTGTTAAATACCCTACCTGTTCTTTTATAGTTCATGTACAATTTGAACAATGGTAATTCCTTATACCCCCATGCAATTCAAGTATCATTAGGATTTTTCTTTATATGAAAACATTATATATATATAAAATAGCTCAATCCTTTCCTTTTTCATGAGTATATATATGTATATATTCAGTCAAGATTTTATGTATTTACTAACATCACAAGATTTCATCATTCATCTAACAATGGTAATCAATAGGGTATTATACATTCAATCAATCATTTATATAAGCACTAACATCACATAAATCCATCACACCTCTAACAATTTGTAATAAGCTGAATATTAACCAGAATACAAGTAAAGGTGCTTATATGAAAACTGATGCTGGGACACAAATGGTACAACCACGTTCCACCCAACCGTAGAACAAAACAACCAAGTTACTTGCTCCATTCACCCCCTAGCTTGACCATGAGTCCATAAGGGCGAATTGAAATGATCCTCCTTTTCTACAGTTCTCTCTTACAGACTAGAAATTCTCTTGCCTCACACTAAATAATGTTCATAACAACAATAAATATACTTTCTCCAACATCCTAAGCAACGTCCTGCCTCCTCCATATGTTGTATTTATGTGCATCTTGTGCCTAGGTCTTTTCTTCCCTCCTTGGGACTTTTCACAGCTTTACAAATCCCTGATTTTTAGGGGCTGCTAGTGATCAAATCTCTCATTTTCCATTGGTAAAAATCAGCCCCGAGGTAACTCAAATCTGTTCCCCACTCATGGAGTCATGGTCAACTGTTTTCAACCTGGTTGTTCCATTTGTCTTCCAACATTTAATATATAAAAATATTTGTCCCTTACATGTGTCACAATAAAAAAGTTAGTTGGGCAAATCAAATCCTTTCCCAACAGTCATAAATAATTAATTACAATAATCAAATTGGAAATCCAGATTTTCCAAAAATGGAAAATAATTTCCAAATTCGAATTTGCCAAAAATGGAAATTTATTCCCAAGTACACATAGACTTTAATAATTAATTATTTTTGGGGATATTACAGTTCACTCCATGAAGATATCAATGGAATATGTTTACAATGTAACCTCAAAAAGAAGTTACTGTGCTCAAAATACAAGAAGAAAGGGTCAAATCTAGTGCTTCAATAGAATACATCAGGTGTCAAAGATCTAATATAAAAATCTCATCAAGTTTCCTTCAAAGAACCTCCTGTACCATCCACCTCACACATTTTCTGGTGAAATTACCTAACAGTTGGCCAACTGGGCATATTCTCCACAAAACCCATGTCGTAGAATTTTAAAATTCGTTGTCGTTGCTCTAGAATCTTCATACGCAAATCATTGTCTAATTTGGACATCTTTTTAAATTAAAATCAATTAATAAACATAAAAGTCAACATTTGTGTTAATTAAATGAAGAGGTGCAATGTTTTATTATTAAAAAGACACATTGGTTCATTTTCTCTTTTACAAAAATACATATTGTTTGAATATCACATACCTCTTGAGAGACTATATAAACAGAGAAAAATGGTAAGAAGGAAAGTGTCTCTGTAGTCTACATCAAAAGATCAAAAGAAGGAGCAAAGTCTAAGAAAGAAAGTGTAACATTTTATGTAGTGAGGGTGGTAGGGAGGAGCTCAAGAGGATTGCAGTCCTTTGCAGGTTAAAGTATGTTTCACAAGGGAGTTAGTGCTTCCTAGAGTTGGTGCTCTGAAACAAGGGAGTTGGTGCTCTAAAACTAGGGGATTGGTTTCTCCTTGAGTTGGTGCTCAGAGGAAGAGTGATTAGTGTCTCTCACACAATTGTAACTTGTACTGGTTATTGCTATATTTAAATATCTGTATTTAGTACATTCTTGTTGATCAATTGTTATGATTAATTAATTTGTTAATTAATAATTGTTAAAATTTTAAAAGAATAAGAAATATTGATTCACCCCCCCTCTCAGTATTGGCCAATATTTCAACAACCCTAACGCTAGATGACTATCACAAAATGTTAAAAACTTAGCCGCGTGATAAAGGATTTTTGTTTCTATTTTAATGATTTGTTGTTCCATAGATGAGCAAAGAAAATGAGTGTGATATCATAATAGAGTAGAGGGAGAAGATGACCTTGCAAAAACCAATCACATAAATATTGTTTATTGTTCTATGTAATAATTTAATATTTCTTTGTACCTTGCATTATAATGTTGAGAAGAAAAGAGAAAGGTGCAATCCTCATTTTCCTATTGGGTTTTTATGAAATAGGGTCTCCTAGGGTACATGTGTTCATTGTGTTTATAGTGTGCTCATTTGATCACTGTAGTTTTTCTCTATTTTTTCTGAGCTAGTTTTCATATGAAGCCCAATATGCTTGTAATATTACATATTGATCATAAGTAAACACTACATAGTATAGTATAACCTCATTGCTTTTGTAGTTGTATTTTAAATTTTGTTGTGGCGAATTGTTTATTGGAATATCCACGAAAGTTCATAGAACAACAATGCTTACAAGTTCAATATTCCTCCTTATATGCACATTTAATTACTAGTAAATGTAGGGATTCACTTGAAAATAAATAAGCCATCCAATCTTGATGAGGATGAAGAGTGTCAACTCTTACCTTCCATAGAATATTTGGCACTAGAAGCACAAGAAGAATTACAAGAAGGTATGATTCTATAGAAAATGATTAGAACAACTAGAAGGGGTCAACAAGAACTTTGGTAGGTAGGGTTAACACTAGATTTACCCTTATAAATCTAAGTATTAATATCCAGTACATATGCATGGACATGATTCAATATGAGCTCATTGTTACAGATTTCGTGTTGGATGTTTGGTTTGGATAGTTGGTTGTCATTGATTTCAACTTTTGGATATTGATGTCAACCCTTGGAGAAGTCTGGAAGCCCTAGATATGTGGTTGATATTGATGGTGAGTTAGTTGTCATTGATGGAGTGGTTGATGTCAACAGATGTGTTGGGTGCATTTGATGAAGTCTACATGATACCCCAGAAGTGTGGTTATGGGACCTAAATTTAGTTGAGGAATATGGACATGAATGATAGTGTACATGCAAGTAAGACACTCATGTATGGATAGTCCTCATCATGCCATTTCCGGTGATAGGTGGTACACCATGTGGTTCCTCACAGTTGAGGAGTTATGAGGTCATGAAGTTGGAAGCCCCAATTTCTAGAATGATTCAGATAGTGAAACTTTGAGGCTATTGAGAAGAGATATCAAGGTAAATGTGGTAGAAATTTCAGTTTCTCGGTTGTTGTATTTTCGGAGATACACTCTGTGGAAAATAATATTTTTGGCTAGTCTTGAAACTAGTCTCAAATAGGTGTTCCAGGTAAAACAATCATAACTTCTTCACAAAGAATCCAAATTCAGTGAGACCAAATGCATTGGATAGAGTACAATCTATAGTATGTTGTGTATTAGTTTTATATCTAGATATCCAATATTCCACGCGTGGAATTCTCTACAAGTTCACTCTATAGAATAAGCCATAATTCAACAAGGTCTGCCATTTTTGCTATAACTCCTTTTCTGGGATGTTACAAGCAGTGAAACTTGGAGGAATTGTAGAGAAGATATTGAATAATATTGGGTACATGTTCATACCTTTATTCATTACAAGTACAAAGTTATGCTTGTTGAAAGTTAGGGTTTGTGACTAATCCAAAAACTAGTCCCGTGAGACTAAGGTAAAGTTTGATGAAGATGTTATTCTCTTGTTGTTGAAGTTGAGGAAGGTCTACAGGTCCATGATCACATACACCATGTATGTTATAGAGTTACATGTATGTTTATATGCATGTTTTGAGGGTTACATGTTGATGATGTTATGGTTCATTTTTGAGGCAAGTCTTTGGTATATTGTTGAGGCACTGGCACACGCTTGAGGCACATATTAGGTGCATGGTTGAGGCATATACTTGGTGTATGATATTGGTTGTTTGGTACTTTGTTGAGGTACACCATTGAAAGTATTTTATTGATATATCCTATGGTACATGGTATATAGCATGATTCATTATATGGTTGAGATACATTGTTGGTACATGGTATGGTACATGTGTTGATGTACATGGTTGATACAAGATTGGAACTTGGTATGGTGTGATGTACATGGTTGATGGTTGAGGCATATGGAACATGTTATGGTGCATGGTTGATGCATGATTTGGCACAGGTTATGGTGCATGGTTGATGCACAGTTTGGTACATGTGTTGGTGCATGGTTGATGGACGGTTTGGTACAGGTGTTGGTGTATGGTTGATGCACTTGTTGTGGTACACGGTTGATGTTTGGTATGGTACAGGTTGATGGTTTGGTACATGGTTGAGACACATGTCTTGTGATGGTATGTTGGTGATATTGGTATATGCTTGGTAGAGACATGTGTTGGTGATGTTGGACATCTAGTTGAGAGGTGTCCTTGGTATATGATCCATGTGAGAGGATCTGGTTGAGTATCCATGATAGTGACAGGTTGGACAAGTTGATTAGTGATAGGTTGATAGTGACAGATTGACAGTGACAGGTTGAAATTTATAGGTTGATGTGACAGTGGTAGTGATAGTGATAGTGGCAGTGAAAGTGATAGTTGCAATGATTGTGGTAGTGACAATTGGTATACACTTATATTTCAGGGCGACAAGATGGGGCAAGGAAAGGGGGTTGTAGCCTCCTTCCGCTTGGAGCCGAAGAATCAGGGAGTTGGATATTCCTTTAGGTTGGAGAATGAGAATTATGGGGTTGTAGCCTCATTCTGGTTGGAGATAGAGAACTTAGGGAGTTGCAGCTTCCTTCAGGTTGGAGCTTGAGAATCAGGGGGTTGTACCCTCCTTTTGGTTGGAACTAGAGAATTCAGGGAGTTGTGGTTTCCTTCATGTTGGAGCCTGAAAATAGGGGGTCGTAGCCTCCTTCCAGTTGCAACTAGAGAATTTGGAAGTTGGTGCTTCCAATGAATGTATTATTTTATATATAAGAAATAATTCCGTGGTTTTCTCCCATTTGGGTTTCCACATAAATTCTGGTGTACTGTGTACTTGACGTGATGTTGTTTATGTGATGTTGCTTATATTTATATGCTCATGATATATTGATGATACATTGATGATATATTGTTGATTAAGTTGAAATTTATATATTGTGGTTAAAAGTGGTAAAAGTACTCATATTGATTCAACCCCCCCTCTCAGTATTCCAACAATTGGTATCAGAGCAGGTTCCTTTGGGAAATAGTTTAACCACTGGAAGGTAGATCATGGAGATCAAGAATAGTGCATACACAGATAATGGAATACCATGGTTTGATGGGTATATTGGTCAGAACTATAAGATGTGGAATATCATGATTAAAGCATTTTTATAGGCACATGGATATGATGTTTGGAAATCAGTTGTTACTTGATACACCGTTACAAAGAAGCCAAAAACAACAAACAAGAAGGAATTGAAAAAAAAACAAAACAAGAGAACAATGGATTTTATCTTGGAAGGATTATCTGATTCAGTAAAAGACAAAGTGGGATAATATTCATCAGCTAAATAACTTTGGGATAAGATACATAATCTCTATTTTTCTCCCATCATAGAGTCAAAAAATGATAAAGAAGATACATAATGAGAAGATATATGCTCATCATGTTAGACATATTCATAAGAAGAAGATTGTGAAGAAGGCACAATAGATCTTGAAGCAGAACTAATCATTTCTTTAGATAAACTAAAGAAAGAAAGAAAAGAAAGCAAGTCACTCGAGAAAGAATTGATCAGGCTAAAAGAAGGTGTTCAAAGATCTACATAATCTCAACCAATCATCATGAATCTAAAAGCTCAGTTAGAAGAAGCCAACAAGATTGAAGAAACTCTTAAGGGTCAGAAACATGGTTTAAAAGCAAAAATAATATCACAAAGAAAGAAAGCATAACAGAAGGAAGAATTTAAGGAAAACAAGCTTGAAGTAGAATTCAATCAACGAGAAAGAAGACTTGAAGAAGAAATAATATCATTGAAGATCCTACTTGAAGAAGTAAAGAGAACATAAGAATTCATGAACAGTCAGATGATGACGAAAGAAGAAGAGGTTGAAAATCTTGAAGAAGAATTTGTCACATTAAGAGCCAAAATCGTCAATCTCAACAAGAATGATGAAGAGACAGAAACATCCACATCATCAATAGAGAATGTTGAAAATAATCACTCCATGTTTCTAGAAAATAAGAATGAACAAAGAGTAAGAGTTATGCAGAAGTACTCAAAGGAATAAATCATGGTCATCCAGAATCAAAGAAAAATGATAAAGATACATCTCAAGAAGACCCTCCACATTCAAGCCACAAAGAATCTTCAATCGGAATGAAGGTATAAATAGAAGAGAAGATAATAATCAGACAAGGTAGGAATTCAAAAGTACTACATGACAAAGAAGATAATTCACTCCCAGGTATGTAAATTTCTTTTATGGTCATTTTTTTATTGTACTAACTTTGGACATAAAGTTGCAGATTGCAAAGCTTATGAAAGAAATGTTCAAGCAAGAAATGTTTATGTGGCCCCACACAATATTGAATGTTACAAATGCCACAATTATGGTCACATAATTGATGATTGTAGAAGCATGATAGATACTTCATTGAGAAAGAACAATGATAAGAAGGTTTGGAAAAGAAAACAAGAACATGTAAAGGAAGATCAAATGAATGAAGGACACCCATAAGTCATACTCTTAGGATTGGAAATAGTGAAAGATGAATACAAATCTAAAAAGAAAAAGGAAGACGTTAGATACAAGAAGGTTTGGAGAAGAAATGAAAAAAAAGAAGAACAGGTCCCAGAGATCACACGTTTTGCTGCAGTACGATAAAGAAAAGAAGAGCATGTGAATAAAGAACATGCCCAAGAGATTGTACTGTTAGGAATTGTAGTGAGAGATCATTCCAAAGGCAGAAAGGAAGAAGTCAGAGTTTAGATATATGATGAGTCTATAGACGAAGAGGAAGACTACTCCAAATTAGGGTGGATTCCTCCATTGTTCTGAGCCATTCGACTTGGAGACTTCCAATAAATATGAATATTGAATAGGGGGAGTCAATGTAGTAGCTACTATAGATCAGAGAACCATCCTTCGATTAGGTTGAAGTATTTGTAGAGATAGATTCAAGGTAGTCAGATAACAAAAGTACATAGTGATAGATGGGTCAACATTGTGGACAATTGAGTAACATAGTTATGATCAATTTGCGACATATGCATAGAAGTTATGGACATAGAGAGCCATAGCCGACCTGGAAACTACCCCTATTGTAAAATAATATAAATCTATCAATTTCTTTGTAAATAGGAGGACCTAATTGCTGAGAACCAGGCCTCTATCTTCTCATCTATTAGTATAATCCATGTTCAGGAAGATAATCGTAATGCAGGGTCTGTTTTTATCATGGAGTCTATATTACAACATAAGAGGAAAATCAATGCTTTAAAGGAAGAGTGCATATGTTTCACTGAGTTCTATAAATATGGGTTTCATTGAGTTCTATAAATATTTCAAGTTTGTAAGGGTTTTGGAAATTAAACCTCATAGCATTACAATATTTTGATTCCCTAAGTGACTCACGACTCTTTTGCATAGAATATAGACAAAGGGATATAGATGTCTATGTATACCATCAAATATCCACGATGTAGGGAACCTCCACATCAACTGTTGATTAAGGTTGGTTGTCATTGATGTCAACCCTTGAAGAAAGCCCCGTTGCAC
>SNQJ01S0161745.1:0-10649 GCA_010110895.2 Picea sitchensis
GAGCCGTGAAAGGAGTGTGCAGGCCGAGTAAAGTCTCAGAGTTGTGAACCTGAGCAAAGTATTGAAAGACTGCTGCTGCAGGTGTGCGCAGAGTCGAAGGATTTCAACACTTGAAAGTGTTGAAAGTCTGCCGCAAGGAGTGTGTGCAAGGGTTTTCTGAAAGACTCGAAGTCGTGAGAAATTTCAGAAGGATTTGGACCTTTGAAGGAGTCAAAGGAAGGCAAGAGGACAAGCACCTTGAAAGTTTGAAGGAAGGCATGGCGACGTCGGACCACAGGAGGATAAGTTCCACGGAGAGAGATACCTTGTCTAGTTCATGCAGAAGTTTTCAAGGGAAGAGACGGACGGTCGAAATTCTCTGTGGAGAAATCGTGAAGTCCCATGAGCCGTTAGATCTCATGGAGGAGAAAGGGAGTTACTGCGAGTATTCTTAAAGGTTCTAAGCTTAGGAGGAGTAGAACTGTAGATCCAAGCCATAGGAGTCATTGGATTTACACGTGAATTTCTAGTTTTGGGGTTTCGTGGGTTGAAGTCCCGAAATCTTTACAACGAGGCTCGTGAAATCATGAAATGCAAAGTATTGAGGGGACAAAAGGATCATGTGGGCTAGAGGAATCGACATGGTGGACAGGTGGCGCCTATCGACATGCAAGTTAAATTCCTTTGACCATTTCGGGTTTTCGTGGGGTGAAGTCCCGAATTAGGATTCGTGATATCGCGAAGTTTGAAGTCCCGATGGAGTGAAGGCCGTTGAAAGGTCAAATCTTGTGAGCACACTGGAGTTTCGGCAAATCAGGTTTCGGGAGTCGAGGAGACGAGTTGCTCGACATTGCGACTGTCGAAATCACGATAGGGAGAAATCATAAACAGGGAGAGAAAGGGTCAACGTTGACTGTTTTCAGGTTTTTGGAGATTGAGAAACAAGGCCTTTGACCACCGGATTCGTGGAAGTGCAAAGTCTGATCTCCTAACTACAAGGGGGATTTCTTGAAGTTGATTGTGGGTGCAGATTTCCCGAAAGGGAAATAGAGGAGCCATTTTCAAAAGCTCTTCGGGCTAGTGTAAGGGAAAAGATCTTGTGTACGTAACCTTCTGACCCACGGGTTGAGGAGGGGTTGCGTCATAAAAGAACAACAAGAGGAGGATACACTAGCAATAATAAAAGAAGAATTAAAAAATAAATCACAAATTGATACAACTTACCTTATAGAAGAAAAGAGGCTAGGAAAAATAATTGATCACAAAGATAGGTTGATCTGTGTCAAATTAATTTGTAATGACCATAAATATAGCATACTTAGTAAATCTCCGAGCTTAAAAGGGTCAGGAATATTTATAAATGAAGACCTCATTCCCGAAGACCAAGTTGAATTAAGGAAGGAAGTTCAAAAGGTAAAATAAGCTAGGAAAGAAGGAAAATGGGCAATAATTAGAAATCAAAAAGCTATTGTTAGGGATAGAGACCAGAAGGATAATAATAAATAGGATTTTGGGACACTCGGGATCCTTTTTTGGAATTGTCATGGATTTCCATGGTGCAAAGGTCCTATGATAATTTGGATCCCGAGTGATATTGATATTATCTGTTTAGCTAAAACTTGGGAGCATGAAGAGTCTAAGGTCCCTAACATGGAAGGATTTGTCTTGTGGTAGGCATGGAACAAAAAATCCCACCATAGAGGGATAGGAGGTATAACTTGTTATATTAGAAAGAACATTTCTCCTCACATTCAACTTCATAAGATTGACCCTCTTAATCAATACATTTGGATAGAAATTTCGGACACCAGTGCTAAGAAGATGTATGTAACAATTTGTTATTTCACACCTATTAATTCTACTTTTTATAAGAAAAATAATCTAGATAAAAATTGTCCCTATAATAATTTAGAACAAGATATTTATAATTTGAAAAATGAAGGAAAATGGGCAATATTAGAAATCAAAAAGCTATTGTTAGGGATAGAGACCAAGGATAATAATAAATAGGATTTGGGACACTCTGGATCCTTTTTTTGGAATTGTCATGATTTCCATGGTGCAAAGGTCCTATGATAAGGTGGATCCCGGGAAAGTGATATTGATATTATTTGTTTAGCTAAAACTTGGGAGCATGAAGAGTCTAAGGTCCCTAACATGGAAGGATTTGTCTTGTGGTGGCATGGAACAAAAAAAAAAATCCCACCATAGAGGGATAGGAGGTATAACTTGTTATATTAGAAAGAACATTTCTCCCCTCACATTCAACTTCATAAGATTGACCCTCTTAATCAATACATTTGGATAGAAATTTTAATAACTGCTAAGAAGATGTATGTAACAATTTGTTATTTCACACCTATTAATTCTACTCTTTTATAAGAAAAATAATCTAGATAAAAATTGTCCCTATAATAATTTAGAACAAGATATTTATAATTTGAAAATGAAGATAGTATCCTCTTGCTAGGAGACCTTAATGCTAGGACTACAACTAAAAAAGCTACTTTAAGTAGACCAACCATAATCCTTATGGCTATATGAAGACCTTGTTTTATCTAATAGCTAAAAAGAAATCCTTGAAGACCCACCTCGAGAATTTGTTTATATTGAGTTGTCAAGCCTCTATAGCCTCTTAAGACCTAGTAATTGCAATGGAGTACTATGGCCAAAATACAACTGCATGACTTGTATTCATGGGCTAGATAGTAGTGTGTTGTAGATTATGTGATATATGATGTCCTGGCCTATAACTAAATAACAACTTTTGACCTTTTAAACCACCATGAGCCCTGATTCTGACCATAAACCTTTAACCCTAACTCTAAAGTTTTCCATGGCTAGGAGCAACATTGAAGAGAATTTTTGATAATCAAAGGAATTTATGCTTGACAAAAGTAAAATTGACATTTTATTAAAGGATTTAAATAGTAAATTAAACCTCCTAACTTATATGACAACATTGA
The DNA here is from genome assembly GCA_010110895.2 of Picea sitchensis. Classification (NCBI taxonomy): domain Eukaryota; kingdom Viridiplantae; phylum Streptophyta; class Pinopsida; order Pinales; family Pinaceae; genus Picea; species Picea sitchensis. Next base: position 2,946 of record SNQJ01S0161745.1, read on the forward strand.
AGAACTCTATCATAATTTTACATTCTTTATCATACAAGGGTTGGTTTTTCTATTAACAAGTTCTCTTTGAGGTGTCCTATAAAAGAATAATATAATGACCAACCCTTGGTATGATAAAGATGTAAAATTGCTAGGAAAACCAACATGGATAAGTTCAATACATACAAATACCTAATTAAAAAGGGAAAAAAGATACTATATAAATAAAAAATAAAAAAAATATATCAATAAAAGGCAAGAGAAACTTCTACAACCATACAAGTTGGATCCTAAGAAGTTTTGGGACAAATTCTAAAACACAATAATTAAAGAAAATAATAGGATTCCCTTTAAGGGACCTAAAATTCCTACCTTAAAAGTCTTCCTACGACCCTCTAATTCCATGGATACCATTCCCATTGTCCCTACAAAGGGAAGAATGTATGTCCCCTAATTTTGGGACATCATCACAAAGCAGAGATTTATGATGACCAGAGTAATGGATGGATGTTGTATGGTATTGTGGGTATTTGAGAGGCATTGTGGGTCCAACTTGTATCGATGATTATATTCCATCACATGAGCCATTCCGATAGGTTGAGTTTTGGTTTCATGGTATCCTCGAAGGATTTCCATGATTTGACTATTTTAAGCTATAAGTCAATGGAATTCACCTAAGAGGTCATTTTAAGTAACACATTTGAGGAACCCCTGCTGTAATAGCTCATTGGAATCTAGAGGAGCAACACCACAGATGGGATGGCTAGAAGTGACTTCTAGTGGCCAGGGAAGCCACAAGGAGAGATAAGGGAGATTTTCAGAGGTAAAAGGTTAATTAATTAATTAAAGTGATTTAATTAATTAATTAAATATTAATAAAAATGAAAGCTCACTTTGAGGGACAAGGTGAGCCTAAAAGTATAAAAAGGAAGGCAAGGGCCTTTACTCATGATTCATGTATAAGTTTTATTTTGATTTCCGGCTTCTAGCTAGTGAGCCCAACATTGGGGTTTCCCGGAGGGTTTTGACTTAACAAACCCTAGAGGACGCATTCTGGTGAAATATCTACCTAGCTTGTCCCAAGCTTGGTCTCTAGATGCAATATGCCCCCAATAACCATTCTAGTTCCGTGATTCACCTCGGGCCAGTGTGGAGGATTCTACACGGGCTTCATGTGCAGATAGAGTGAGGGTGCACTAGTTGAGGGATCCAGCAAGAGGGGCACACCATCTTGGAGAGATTTCCATTGTAGGAGATTGGCAAGGCCTGAGGATTCTATCACCTGGCTTTTCATTGTGGCCTTGAACATCAGATCTAGTGCTTCTGAGACAATTTTATGGCTGGCTCGACATTTCTTGAGCAAGCAATAATTGAAGAGAAGGAGGGCATTTTGAGATCCAAATCTAGTCCGTTTGAGGGGCTACACCGTGATCCTAATCAGATCTCACCTAGTGACCTGTTGTGCTAACCCGATCTATATTTCCTAAGAGTTTCGTGAGCATTTGAGGTCTCCAGGCTGAATCATTCATGTTTTCAAATATCCGCTGGGGCTAATTCATCTGGGGATTTCGTGATCTACAAGAGACTGAGAGGGATCTGGAGATTCTGGCCAATTAGGGTTGTTCTTACCATCACCCGATCCATCAATTGGCATATTTATTAGGGTGATTGGACACTTTAAGGGGCTGCCATTGAGGGCTTCCCACCTTCATTGGAGCTGCTGGTATCTTCACCGGAGAGTTTGGCATTCAAATATGCTTGTATTGATCTTCATTTTATATCCAACCTTTGGAGGCATATTTTGTAATAGTGGGAGCATTTTGTATGTTTCCATTCATTGGTTCATCTTCATTACTCCATTGAGCATCCCAGATCGGCATCTTCATGGTAGAAGGTTTCTCTATTTTTATGAATAAACAAGAATTGATATGTTTTGGCTTGTCTATTTTATTGCATATGGTTGAGGTATGTTCCATGGTTATCTATTTTCTATATTTGTCAGATACACACATATAAACACATCTAAAGGTAGATCAACAAAGTGTTGACTTAAATACCTCACTTAGAAAAGTTTTAAAAGACACTAAAACAAGGATGATCCTTTGCATAATGGCTTGGGATCATTACAAATAAAGTTTTTCTTTAGATGACATAGAGTTTAGGCTTGCTTTCACTCACAAACGGGAAAGCAAGGACAGCTGAAGGCTACCAAGCTGAAATTTTTAAAATCTGAGGGTCACCACTGTCTTTAAATAATTATTTTCAAAAAAAATTTTAAAAATTTTTGGCATAAAATATTTTGTTGAATTTAAGATTTATTCCATTGTCCTGTCCCACCTCCTTTATTTAAATAATATTTTATCTGTTTTATTTATACTCTGAAACCAACCAAGAATCCCTCAAGAATTTTCTCCATTATGGGTATGACTGCTAATATTTATAAGACTAAGGTCATGATTATTAAATCCAATAAGATCCCTTATGATAGCTTTGTATATGACAACAACAAATTGGAGGAAGTGACTTCACACAAATATCTTGAATTGATATTCACCACAAGCTCAATTAGAATTATAGCATTGAGAAAAAGATTATTGGGGATGGAAGCTTATTATGGGCTTGAAACACCAGAAACGCCCATCTTTGAAGTTATGATAAGAAGAAACTCCTCTTTGAGACTTTTTGTTACATATTCTTATGGATGTGAAGTCTCATCAGTAGTATCTCTCGTGACTTCTAGAGAAAGATAGAGCAAATATAAAATAATTTTATAACCTATAATCTCAAAATTAAAGGAAATACACCCCGTCCTATCCCTCCTAGAAACAAGCTCTCCCCATTGAGAGTACATGGTTATGACTAGATACCCAATGTACAAGAACAAGTTAAACAACATGGAAGACAAAGAGGATACCTAAAATTGCCTCAAAATCAAGTCATAACCACCACTCCACTCAAGCTTAGGATGGCATAAAGATCACCGGTCTTGGCTAAACTATTGGGGAATCATGGAAGAAACCATTTCATGTAATAAAGATACTATTAAAAAACGCCAAATCAAAATTTAAGGGAGAAAATGTGGTGGATAAAGAGTTAGAGGAAAAGAAAATAAGGTATTATAAAGATGTAATCAACCCTAATCTAGAAGATCAAAATTATCTATCTGTTTTGCCAAGCGTAAAGAAAAAAACAAGCATTGCTAAGATAAGAACAAATTCTCACAAGCTCCATAGTGAAATTGGGTGTTGGTCAATTCCTAAAATTTCATAGGATGAAAGAGTGTGTCACCTTTGTGACATTAAAAATGTTGAAGATGAAAAACACTTTCTCTTAGATTGTCCAGCCTATATCCATATTAGATCTCGTTTCCAAAATATTTATCACACTACCAACCATCCTAACCTCTTAACTCAACAAAAGTATGGTGATCTTGGAAAGTTTTTCTTAATGCTTTTCGAGCACAGAAACAAAATTCTAAAAAATCACAAGTAATCACTTACCCTCTTAAGGTCCGATAGACCAATTCGGTCTTAGTGGATGTTAATCATCATCATCATCATTTAACACAATAATGAAACTTTAATATCCATAAATATTCCATTAAAAAATGAGAAACAAAATTGAAAAAATACATATATACAATTTTAACATCTTTTTAAAATTAAACTTTACATCTATAAACTTTAAACATCTTTACAAATTTGAAGCATTATTCTTTTTTATTGGAAAAAAACAAAATAATACTACTCTTCTAATATGAAAATACAATAAAAGTCAACGATATGGTTGGTTGATATCAATTCAGTGATATTAATATTTAAGTGTAGTTTAGTCTTAGTTTTATAGTGATATTTTGAATAAATATAATGAAAATATTTGTAAGAAATTGACAAATTGTGTATTTGTAATAATGGAATAAATATATTTACATTTTAATTTAATATAATTCTAATTTAAAGCTCTTTTTTAGGAAACTTCCCAAGCTCCCATTTCCTTGATATTAAAGCTCCCAAGTTCCCAAAAGAGTTTCTACCCAATTAGAGATGTTTCCAACCAGTTCCCAAGCTACCGAAACTTCAGAAACAAATTTCAGAAATGTTGAAAATGCCGAGAGTGACTCCCATGCAACATTGAAAAATTCTTAAAACAAACAAATAAATTTCTTAAATTAAAAAAACATATATTAAATAAAAAAACAAACAAACATTGAAATCAAAACCTATTATTGAGATTTGATTTTGGGGCGATGCCGCACCATGCCCTCCTTTCGACTTTGGTCCACTTTCTACCCGCGGTTATATCGAACTTGGCTGCCGGTTTGGTATAGTTGCAGGGGGGTGTTGGGCCAAGGAAAGGGTGCGTGGGGGCATGTGGAGTTTGACATAGCCGAGGGAAAGGGCGGGCTAGGCTTGTGAGGGAACGCGCTGAACATCAACCCCAACTCAAATCTCATTGTTTTTATTTCAATGATTTATTTTTCTACATACTTTTTAATTCGTTCAATGTTCCACATACAAACACACTTTTTTAAATTCGTCTTTTTTAAAGTTTTGTTTTAACCTTTTTTCCATTATATATATATATAATTTTGACATTCTATAATTGTTTTTATTTTATAAATTTTCATTTAAAATTGTGTTTTTTAAGTCTTTTAATTCTGTTTGCTTTTAATTTTTTTCTTAAACATGCTTTTTATTTGTGTTTTTTAAATTTAAAATGTATTTTTTTAAATATTAAAAAAATTTATTTAAAAAGATATGGATTGTTTTCCATTTTGGTGTTTTTTTTTCTTTTTTATTTATTTGTTTTTCCTCGTTTCTCAATGTTTTATTAAATGATTTCTTTTGGAATAGTATCAAGTTTTTAAGTTATGATTTGAAAAATGTCTTAATTTTAAGCTATAAAAAAAGGTAGCACCTTTTATTGATTCATTAGTACATTAGGCCTAATTTTCGATTATTTATTAATGAAGTTTTGTTACAAAAACATCGCATGTGTGACAAAGCCTTTAATTAGTTTTTGTCGAGCATACTTTGTCACACGAGCGACGGATTATGTTTCGGTCGTAAGTTTGATACCTATCGAATTCAAAGTCCAATGGACTTCTCCGACAAAAGTTCGTTGTAGGTTCGATGGAAGTCTTGAAGGAAGTCCATCGTAGGTTCGATAGAAGTTTCCGAAGGACTCCATCAAAAGTTTGTCAGACTTCTGATGGACGTTCGACGAACGTCCGTCGAACAAATCAATATTTTACTGACGAGTGGGTTTTAACTTCAAGGAGAATACTCGTTGTGTTGCGACCAAAGTTTGATGAACATTTTGTTTTCCCTTCGATGAAAAACTAGACCTTTCATCATACAACCGATGACGGTTCCATGAAAAAAAATAACACTAAAATATAGGGAAACATATAGGTATTGATGGCTTGTTGGGAGGCTAATGCTCGACGTGTCCTAAAAAATTGGGTTTAAATCCAATTATACCACTTGCCCTTTTATACTAAGGGACTTTGTGGAAATCATTCATTGAACCTAAGAAGCCTTTTTACCTAGTCCCTCATCCCAAGGGGTATCCTTGTTGGGCATTGCCTTTTTCATATGGACATTGGTCACTCTAAGTGCCCCTTTTGCAACAAACTAGAATCAATTGAGAATCTTTGTTGGTTCTACCACTACCAAATCTAAGGTAGTGGATTTTGTAATTCTATGACCATCTACCTCCCAATATTAAATCCTAAAAAGTAACTCTTCTAGGAGATAAATTACTCTAGTGCATTGAGTTCTAATTTGCATGACAACTTATCATGATTGAAACCTTGTTTTGGATTTGGAAAAAAAATGTGATTTTTATCAAGGCCCATAAAGATTGTTTTTTTCTCTTAATCTCATAGGATATCTATTTATCCATCTCTCTTTGCATATCACTATGCAAGTCCAGGGCCCTCATTTAACTTATCCATCTATGTTGGCTCAATTGGCAAGTAATAAGCAATATGAATTCCAACGTAGACATGAATTTAGAAGTTGTATGGGCAGAGGGGAGGTAGCAAGGGAAAGCTATACCATACTTGTAAAAATTACACAACTCCAAACAAGAAAGCAAGCATAGGCATGATAAGATAGGTAAACGAGAAAACAAATAGACGTTGTTAGCACCAGAAGTCACTCCTGGATTGCAGCAGGAGTAAGCCTAATACCCATCAATTTATGTCACGTTTGTTTATATAAAGGGTGATCAAATGGAAGTAAACTTAGAACAATATCGCTTTAACTCAGAACCCCGGACTAGGCTATGCATCAAGAGGTGAAGTCTTAATCTAACTTCGGTCAGTAAGTTGAGCTTAGAATGAGTAGGAGGAAGACTTGGTGAGAGAGATGGGCAAGACTGCTATGGGCATCAAACCTTCCAACAGCTTGGAGAAGAATAAAAAAGTGATGAGATATGCCTGGATGACACGGTTACAACAACACCGAGACCAAACCTGCATAACGGTGGCTACTGTAACAACTCGATTGGATCTTCAAATGAACTACTCAGGGTAAGAGGAAGAAAAATACACAGGAAGCTGGGCAAAACTGATCACAATACCACTACAATCAGACCATCATAGCATCATCACAATCCTCGACTGGATACTCCAATTTCGAGTGTTTTAAAACAACAATTTACAAAGAGGCGAAAAGAAGCTAACTTTCATTAAACACGAAGTCTCAGATATAAATACATAACCAGGAAAACCAGTGCTTCCTCAAATCTTACAGTCGAGAGCTTAGCTCTACCATCGATCCTTTACAAAATGGCAAAAAAGCCTACATATACTCAAAGCAAAACAATGACAACAGGTTCGAGACACTGCATTGAAGGCATTACGTCTGCATGTTTACTGGCAGACTGTGCATGCAGTCTCTAGACAATCGTGCACTTCAGTTAGATGCAACCATGTTCCAGAAGAGGCCTACAACGAGTTAACAGGCTGACAATCCCTTTCTGAACCTTCCATTTATGGTGGAGACGATGTTCAACCGCCACCACCTGCTACAATAACTGCTCTCTCGGGGTCATAACTGGCGTGAGTCAAACTTGGCACCTGGAGGACACGGGGGCCACTTTTTGCCTTCTGGAACTGAGTTGGACCTTCACAGAGGGACCCGACAGTCGGTTGTGAAAGGGGCCTTAGCACGGTGATGGCGTGAGCAAAATCAGACAAAGGTGTCCAGGTGGAGGGGACACCGAGGCTGGGACATCGGGCGATGAGGTGAAGTGTCATGGAGAGGTGACGAGGAGGCCACAAGTGTGATGGGTCGGTGAGTGGGGACACAATAGGTGAAGGTGGCGCGGAGCAAAGGAGGGTACAGGTTTCAGGAAAGGAGAGGAAAAAAGGGAATGAGGTGGGCCATAATGGCGCTGAGTGGGAAATAGGTGTGAGGGGATGAGGAGGAACGAGAGCGAGAGATGTGACGAGGGAATAAGAGAGGAGGAGTGAGGGACACTTGTCACTAGGATACGAAGGCAGTAAGCGGAGGGGGAAGAGTTAAAAGGTTTAAGGTGGGAGAGGGTTTGGCAACACGATAGGAGGGGGGGCCACTTTCAAAACCACCTCATTTCGGACCCCCCCCCTCATTAAAGGCAGGATGGAAAGGGGGTTCTGGAATTGAATGTGCGTCGCAGATCTAGGCGCTTCAATCCCAACCGTTGAAACTTGCGCGGTACCATTCCAGACCCCCC
>SNQJ01S0161745.1:10669-21547 GCA_010110895.2 Picea sitchensis
CGCCCCCATTAAAGGAAAACCGACAAAGGGGGTTCGGAATCAGACCTCGTTTGTAGATCTGGGCGCACAAATCATAGCCGCCCAGATCCATGCCTCTTTTAAATCATATGCGCCCGATCATCGACTTAGGAAAAGTGGGCTTTACCCATTTCATACCATCTTTGGCCCTTCCTTCTAAATGACCTTGGCACCAGGACCATGGGCCCAATACCTCGGGGGCTTAATATTTCTCATTTTGGGGTTTCCTAATGCAATGGAGGAGAGACTCCTTGTCTTTTGAAATCCCGATAGCCGAAACCGCGATGGTGCTTAATCACATGCCACGTGTCCCTTGGATGGACGACTGAGATCTTTCTTTGATCAACGGTCCTAATTCTTTCAGGACTACGCGCATCGGGGATACATGATGTATCTCTTCCTTATTTTCCTGGTGACTAGAACCGCGAAATGACTCAAGCACTGCCACCTGTCCCTACAAGATCGAACGACTACGGTCATTTCGTGACTTTGGCCATAAGGGATGAGCCCAGGTGCTAATCCTCGTTCCAATCTGTGGCTCTGGATTACCCAATGACCGTCGATCTTCTCCATCAATGGATCCTTGCCGTTGAGAATAGTCTTGGCCGACTCGCTTGATTTTTAACCCGAAAATGAAAATTTTCTATGTGTTGCGCTTGGTGCTCATGGTTGCGTCTTTGGATAAACTCATTTGATGGGTTCTTGAGCTCCATTTCCTCGCGCTTTACAACATGGGCTAGAAATCCGAAAGGGAACCCCCCCGCCCCACAAGAATTGGTGATAACAGACGCACATAAAAACAAAAGTGTTGGCAAATTGTACAATAAGACGGAAGTTGTAGTGATGACAATGACAACTGTAAATATCACACCGTAAAGTGTAACTAGCTTGTGTTTTGATAGTTATAGTATCATCTAGAGACTCTAGTAACTTCCAAAATCAAAGTGGAAGGACAAAGCCTTGTAGAATATAATCATGGATATGATTCAAATGAATGAAAGGAATAAATTCCCCACTACAATGGAAACCAATCATATGCAATCAATCACATGAAATTGATATAAATAAAGAAAATAAATTCTGCACTAGAATGGTAACCAATCATGAATTGATTGGCATCAAATTTAAATGAATAAATAAATATTTTTTTATACCTCCCAACCTCTTAAGTTGGTTGCATGAGCCACACACTTCAATCTAACTGAGAATGCACCCATTTGTAAATCACAATTATGTTTTTTACATATATCATTGATATCCATGAAAGCACACATCATATATGTTTATAGTTCGTTACTAATATGATTTTCATCCCACCAAAAACCTTGGATATTTTGCAAAATAAGGTACATTGCTGTAACACAACATCAATTCTAAAAATGCAGGAATAAATGGACCAAAAGTAAACATTCACATAAATCCTCAAACCAAACAATTAGAAGGAACTTACAATATCTACACTAAAATAAAACAGTACCTGGATAAGGAGGGGGCCCTACCTCCTTAGACGAGGCACCAAATGGAAGTTACAGTCGACTGTTGAACTTAAATTCTCATCAATGCAAAAGAATATTTATAGAAAAAGAAAAATGATTTTATTAATGGGTAAATAAAGTTCAAATTTTACATCAATAATTCTCTTCTCTCCTTCTCAAGTCGAGAGGGGTTTTTATACATCTACATCATCATTTTCGTAGCAAGAATGGGTTGAGGACAACAATGAGGATTCAAGATCCTAAGGTTGTTATCAATTTTGTTTCAACAGTCTGACTATGATAGGCGAACCAGTGCAACTCGTGACTTGGCATCCTCGTTAGTTGATCTGCATGATGACATGAATCCGTTGCCATTCACTTTTCTTGAGCCATCAACTTACAACTGTGTATTCGTATTTTTTTCAAAACCATATGATGTCGGCTATAATTGATTGGTCATTATTTTCCAAAATGGTGCACCCACCACCTGTTGGGTGTAACAACCACACCCTCAACGCTATCGCAACTGGTGAAACCAAGGGGTTGATGATATGGAAACTTGTGGTGGAAGTGTTGTAGTAGTGGTGACATCAGGTGTTGCAGCTGTGGCACTAATAGGTCTCGCAACAACGAATTTGTGAGTGTTGCAACATCGAATGGGTGGTGTTACAACAATGGATTGAGGGTGTTGTAATAACATATTGATGGTGTTGCAACAACCCTATTGTGGCATCAGTCTTATAGTTGTTGCAACATCTCTCGAGTGGTGTTGCAACAACCCATAATGACAATCAACTCATAAATGGACAGTTTGAGGTTAATGTTTCTTTTATGATGCTCATTGAAGACAAACAAACCTTAGATAACATAATGGCATACTTGCAAACTTTCTATGAAGCTTGCAGGTCAAAATTACAATCAGCTAAAACTCAACTCTATTGACAGAGTCAACAAGAGATGCCTAAATCATTGCTAAGCTAAGGATGAACTTGGTTGCAACCTAGGAAGTGTTAACTTCCTATGAATTCCATTTACCTTATGAGACTCCCAAAGTAGTTAGCCAACAACTTTTAATTACACTTCTTGAGTCGATATAGCTTTTAAATTAAAATATGCTTCTTATCATCAGATAGTCAAGAGAAGGTTTTCAACATTTTTGAAACTTTCAAGAAATAACCATTCCTTTGTTGTATCTGCAATCAGTAGCCATGGGAATTATCTGACATGATGCTTAAACACACACACACTTTGTTATACCAAGCAAAATAAACAACCAACCACTGTAGGATTTAAGTTTTGCTCCATATTTCAGTGCAATCTAAATCACAATTTAGTTCAAGATGAGTATCAAGAAAGGGGAGAAGAAGATATGGTATTTAATTTTTAAACTATATTGACTAAAACCAAATCAAGTAAATGAGAAAAAATGAATAAGTCTATACTTGCCAAGATATCATTAGCTTCAAATATTCAAACATGATAATGCATTACCTTCATCACCAATTCTAAGGCAGAGCCAAGGCTGATGATGATGTATCCCTACAAAATAATATTTCTTCTTTGAAAATGGAATAATAAATATAATTATGCAATATATTCTATCCTAAAAGTAAAGGTATAGATACGGTGTAGAGATGATTATGTACCTTGATCAAATTAATAAAGTGTTGAGGAAACTCCTTTCTCTTAAATAGTATGGTTCAATTAATCCTTTATAAGGGGGGCGGTGTTGAATGGTCCAAATGGAAAGATAAGTAGATAAGGGAAAACACCCGATGGAAGGTCGCAATTAGACCCACTTTCATTTGGTGTAGCATTTTCGACTAGTATGTGGTCTTGGTTGCCACTAAGAATTAAAAGAATAAAAATGGGAAAGAAAATGAACTATCCCCCAAAAAGTCCTAATTAACTCTAAACCTATTCTAAACTAAAAGCAAACTAATTTAATATCACTACTTCTAACCTATCCTATAGGAGAAAAACTAATAGATGAACACAATTTAAAGTGATATTTTGACAACAGAAATAGTTCATGGCAACCAAGAATATGTTAACACAATAATATTTTAGATATCATCTCAAATAGTTGAAGAGGAGACCTGTAACATCATCCATGTACTCATTAGAAATAACAATAGTATAAGCATTCTAAATACTAAGTACACAAATAGTTCATATGATCATCACTTAGAAAAACTTAAACAACAAATACATGTCTAGAGTAGTCCCATAAACATTTGAAAACATTTATGACTTCAAAACACCTTTTGTTCTTCATATATTCAAACATAAGAGTATTATCAGTCTATGCAATGGGAAGAAGTCCTTTACTACATTCAACGAGTTCTCTTTTATAAGACAAGAGAGACTCCTAAAGTCTTGTGACTATTCACTATGTTTTCCCTTTGTTTTTTCATTATACAACTTCTAATTTGTTTTTCATATTCATAAATGAACATGTGAGTTTTATAAACAAAAGTTGAAGATACTCTTGAGTGGTTATGTTGGGTCACAAAAATACGACACTTTATTCATCTTCATATACCATTTGTCGCCTTTATTTCCCTTTCATTCTTCCATAAAACCATAATTATCATCACTTTCATAGAAACATATGGGTTTACATTTCCATTTTCAAATTATTTATTTTGATATTTTTTAAAATTTGTGACTAAATATTAGAAAATTAACATATTTCATTATATCTCAAAGTTGGATGAGTTTGTGATGACTCACAATTAGTTGAAGATTTTCACAAAGTCAAAATCACCACCTAGCTTCAAATTCAATTTCATCTTCAAGCTTTGATTTGGAAATAATCATTCAAGCTAACTTCAAGGGGAAGATCATGGATAGAATATCTTATCTAAGATGTTGTGGAGGATTTGAAAGGATAGGTTGAAAGAAGGAGTAGATGCATGTAATTATGAGTTTGTTATCTTTATTCATGTATAAATAAGTGGTTCTCTCCTCATTTTGGAGGAGGCCTTTCTCTAGAATAGAGAATAGAAGAATAGAGTGATTGAGCTTTGATTCATAGTCTTGTAGTTTTGAGATAGCGATTTTCATTATTTGTCATGTATTGGATTGTTTTAATGCAAGGTTTTACTTTCTCATAGTGGTTTTGTCATTTACCTTTTTGTCATATGTTGTTGTAGATGCTTTTTTAAATGCTTTCATTGGATTTAATTCACATACTTTCATGTTTTCATAGATTAATTTTAGCTTTCATATTTTAGTAGTTAGATTCAATTTCAATTGTTTTCATAAGTTAGATTCAATTTTAGTTTATTTCATAGTTAGAGATAGTTTAAGTTGCAAGGTTTATTAGATTAATTTCCTTTGATGCAATTTCATGCTTTTTAGATTTTATATTTAGTTTAAGTGTTTCCTTTCAAATGTTAGAGTAAAATAGATTGCTTTAGCCCTGCATATACTTTGCGTACATCTCATAATATTATGACTACGGATTGATAATTTATGTCACAATTAATATCATATAAGTAAACTCAAATGAGGTTATTATTTCCCTAAGGAAATTCATAAATGATATTCATTTACAAATATTATTAAATCTACCCGTTGGTGTGGAGTCTTCTATAATTTATTTGGATGTTTAATTTGTCCTTTTGGTGATTAATATCATCCGATATTCTCCTCCTCTATCTCATCCTTCCATCGTGATATTGTAGGTCCGATTTTGACTCTTATAGCTTCAGATATGACTGCTTTAACATTGCACAACCCTTTCTCCAATGAAATTCGGGCATTTTATGTTTTCTGCGTTTTCTGAGAATTTCTGCTCTCAATCTGTCAATACATGCTATGCCTTCACGTTCTACTCTTTTCTATATTTCTGGTGAGATATCTCGGGATTTATTTCATTGTCTGTAGCCCCAGATACGCCCGTCTAAAGTTTGCTCAATCAATTTTCCTCAGACCAGTGATCTTGTTTTCCCATTTTGAGGATTTTCTATGATTATTATTTTAGATTTTCTTTACTTATAGAAGTAGTGTTACCAATGATTTTTTATTCCTTTAACATTAACATTTATATCATAGATTGAACAATAATAACAGCATAAACAATAGAACTGAGTACAGGATATTTATCTTGGGAAACCCCAAATGGGGAAAAACCCAACAACCTTTCTTAGATGAATTTAAATCCCACAATAGTCCAATCATACACCATCTCTCAAGAGAAAAAAAAAGAAGAAACCCTAGCACTAGGCTAACACACAAGCTAGTGCTCACAGCTGCAGCAACAACATAACCTGAAGTAGGAGCACCTCCTTAGGGAGATAGTGCATAAGCAAAATCCTTCACAAAGAATAACCAATCTCCAAGATGCCATAGTAGATGTCTTCTCCTTGCCTCAGATTAGCACCTTCTATAATGGTGAGTGTGTGTCCAAATGAGTTGGACATCTCCCTTATTTATAGTCTTCAAGTCACCCTGGCTTTCGACAGGCTTCTTCTCTAGGGATCTTATTTTCACTTTATTAATTTGCTTGTAGACCAGAACTTATCATCTGGATTATTCTTTTGTTGTTCAATGGTCTTCCTAGACTTCGGAATCTTCTTCTCTTCTAAGAAAGGTTGTCTAGAAGAATGAATCCAAATGGATGTGAAGGAGCTCAAAATAAAAATTCTCAAATGCTCAAGAAAAAACATGATCACGAAGTGCTCTTGATAGCTGGAAACACAAACAAATGTCGAAAAAGCAGTCATTAATATAGCGTTAATAGCAATATGAAGTTTGGGTCAAGCAGGAAAAAATTCAATTGGTCCAAAGGACACATGGCACATTCTAGATCTGACATGTGGGCGTGAATAGAGTGATATGAAAAGTATAGCTCATTAATGAGCCCATGGCGGGGTTGCATAGGTGACAAGTGGTAGAGTTCTGTGTGGACACTTGGCAACTGACTGGTTTTACATGGGCCAATCCCATGGCAACATGTGGCATGTTGGGATTGGTAAGATATGGCAAGTTATTAAATTTTAAGGAGGAATAATTATATATTATAATATATATGGTTATTTTAAAACTATATTCTATATATATATATATATATATTAATCATTAAAATGGATAATCCCATAAAGTGGAAATGGGGATTATTAAAAAAGTGGATAATCCCACTAAAGTGGAAATGGGGATTATTAAAGATACCTTTGGGATATAAGCCATTAAAGGTGGATTGAATCCATTGAAAATGGATTAGGTTAGATTTACCATATATTATATGGTTTTCAAACCTATTTTAAATTTGCACCAATACATTGTAATGTGGGTTGTTGTAACCATATATCATATGGTTTACAAGTGTTGTGCCTATCCAAAGTTTATGCCACCACGTATGTATTATGGGTTTTGTTTTTAACAATATTGTATGGTTATACCATTAAAAAAAAGGGCGCGCCACAATATTTTAATCCATAAAATTATATTATATGGATTTTAAACCATATTTTATGGCAACCAACTCAGATTTCGTGCCACAAATAGGGTCTAGTTGGGATTCGATCCCTGGACTACTTCTTTATTAACCAAAAGTTTTAGCTATCAAGCAACATGCCAAAATTATGTAATCTATGTAGAAACAGTGAAATTTATGCAAAGAAAACCAACGACATATGAGAACTTTGAAGTCTATTTTTGGATGCAATTCTCAGTCTTTTTTAGTGCTGTCAGTTGCATTGGATTTTTGAGGTTAAGCAGAACACAATGAGACCAGTTTAAAATACATTTTATGTAATTTTTATGTACATTTTGAGCATTTGAATAAATTAATAAGAAAGCCTCCCCCACTGAGACAAAGGCTCGGAGATGTAGGCAACCTTGCCGAACTCCGTTATCAAATTTGGTGCTATGGTTTGTTGCTCCTTATGTTTTCTTTCTAATCTGCATTTCTTATTATGGCTTCTATGATATCTCATTAGTTTATTCTTCTTTCTTCAATTCCTAAATGGTTAATGAACTCATGTTTTAAAACTAACCATTGTCTTTGAAAGATCTTTTCGGATCAAGTGGTATCCGAGCTAGTTGACGATTGGTTTTTGATTTTGCATGATTACTAGGGAAAGGATGAATCATGGTAAAAGCGATCTTGTTGAAGATAATCCTGAGATTGGATCGAGAAAGAGAACTTCTCAAAGTGAGAAGATGGCATCAAAAGAGGGAATTTCTCATGAAGAGAAAGAGTTAAAAAAAACTTTCTTTGCCATGTCCAGGATGATGAATGTTATAAATGAGGATTACTTGGAATAGAAGAGACCAATTCTAGGTGAATATTTAAAGGTTAAAAATTAAGAAGGAGAGGATCCTCGTCAAACTCTTCCTTCACCTCCTTCTTCTCCATCAACTTCTTCTTATTCAAGTTCAAGTTCCAAATCCACCGCAAGAAAACATGTCCATAAACATAAACAAGAAATGCCTTTACTTAATCTTGATGTGAAATTTGAATTACCTATTTATGATGGTGAAGTCAATGTAGAGAGGTTTTCTAATTGGGTCAGACAAATGGAGGTTTATTGCAGTGTGCAAAAAATCAAAGATGAGGCAACTCAAATCAAGTTGGCATCACTTCGACTTGCAGGCACACCACTCATCTGGTGGCAAAGTAAGTTGCAAAATGGCACACAACAAGTGGGTAATGTATTTCCATCATGGCAAGTTTTTGTTTCTGCACTTAGAAAACAATTCTATCCTTTGGGTTATAAAGAGAAGGGTTTAATTGAATGACAAGGTCTTAAACTAAGAAAAGGACAAACAGTGCAAGAATACACAGATGGATTTCGTAAAATGGCATTGATGTTAGACATTCCTTTACATACCCAAGAAACTCTTATGAAGTATATAGGAGGTTTACCTGCACATATTCGTAACATTGTATTTATGTTTGGACCTACTAATCTTGATGAGGTTTTTGTTCAAGTGACATACATTGAAGCAGGGAAAACATGGGTTGGTGTATCAAGGGAATCATCTTCAAGGAAAGAGGATAAAAGGAAGTGGAATGGAAAAAAGAAAAATTCAGTGGCAAGAAAGAAAGATAAGCCCTCTTGCAAGCATTGCAAGAAAGAAGGGCATGATGAAGACTATTTCTGGCAATTGCATCCCGAGAAGAGACCGAAGTGGTTCAAAGAAAGGAAAGAGAGGCAAATAGTTGCAAAAAAAACACGACCAATAGACTTGGGATCAGATTCAGGTGATGAATCTAAAATCTTAGCAGTTGGTTTGACAGGTAAAATTGGTGATGGATTTGATTCTAGAAGTAATTTGTTTCACTTAAGGGTCATTATGAGGCATTCTAAGGTCGACACATTGATATATAGTGGATCTCAATCTAACTTAATTTAAGAGGAATTGGTTAAACAATTGGGATTAAACACTCAGATGCAACATAAACCTTACTTAAATGGATAAGAAACAATCATAAATTGCATATAACAAAGCAATGTACATTAAAGTTTGCAATTTCATCTAAGTTTGTGGATGAGGTAACATGTGATGTGGTGCCACTCAATGAATGTGGAATGGTTTTGGGCAGTCCTTATTTGTATGATCGCAAAGAAATATTCTATAGGGAACAAAATCAATATCACTTAATCAAAGCAGGCAAGGAATATGTTGTACATGCTCATCATTTAAAAGCAAATCAATCTCTTCAAACAATGGAACAATTAAGGAAGGAAACTCATGCAAGAAACAAACCTATAATTGTGCCAAATCAAGTAATTGAGCTTAAGCATGAACATGAGATGATTGTATACTGGAAGTTCAATCATACTCTGCTTCAAGATAAGCTAATGTCGTGCAAGTATTACAAACATATTAGATCATTTGCAGTCATATTTCTGATGTTATCATTGCTAGTGTTTTCAACATGGATGGTAGTGGCTTCAGTAATATGTGACAGAGTACAAGTGGCTAACAATATGTTGTCAGTTATCATGGTTGTTTTACAGTTGATCTTGATGAGATAGGTGCACAAGACAGAGTTTAAAGATAGAGAACAAGTGGGGTGGCCAATCCTGCACTTGATGACTGGTTAGTATCCTTTTGGAGGACCAAAATGTCTTAGTGGGGAGGTGTGATCCAAATGGATCTTGAAAGGATCAAAAATCAAATTTCTCAAATTCTCAATAAAACGACATGATTGCGAAGTTCTCATTGTAAGCTTTCCGACAGTGCAAACGTATCAAAAAATGGATTCCATATGCAAAATTTATCGCAATCTGAAGTTTGGGTCAAACAGGTAAAAAGTCAACTGATCAAAGGACATGTGGCACATTCTGGAGCTGACACGTGGCATGAACAAGGTGACGTGGAAAAGTGCATAATTAACACATGGCAGGTTGCATAGGTGACAAGTGGTAGAGTTCTACGTGGACACTTGACAACTTACTAGTTTCCACATGGGCCAATCCCATGACAACACGTGGCATGTTGGATTGGTAAGATATGAAAAGTTATTAAAATTTAAGGAGGAGTTATATGTTATAATATATATGGTTATTTTTAAAAGACATTAAAGTGGATAAGCCCTAGATTATATGGATTTTAAACCATATTTTATGGAAACCAACCTAGATTTCGTGCCACAAATCGGGTCTAGTTGGGATTCGATCCATGGACTACATATTTATTAGCCAAAAGTTTTAGCCATCAAGAAACAAGCCAAAATTATGTAATCTATGCAGAAACAATGACATTTATACAAATAAAACCAACGACATATGAGAACTTTGAAGTCCATTTTCGGAGGCAATTCTCAGTATTTTTCAGTGCCGTCAGTTGCATTGGATTTGTGAGGTTAAGAAGAACATAGTGAGACTAGTCTGAAATCCACTTGATGCAATTTTTATGTGCATTTTGAGAATTTGAAGAAAATAATAAGAAAGCCTCTCCTACTAAGACAAAGGCTCAGAGATGTAGGCAACCTTACCGAACTGTGTTATCAAGTTTGGTGTTATGGTTTGCTGCTCCTTATGTTTTCTTTTTGATATACATTTCTTATTATGGCTGATATGATATCTCATTAGTTTATTCTTCTTTCTTCAATTCCTAAATGGTTAATGAACTCATGTTTTAAAACTCAACCATTGTCTTTAAAAGATATTTTTGGATCAAGAAATTTCCTCTCGTATCTACCAAAACATCGACACTCCCTCTTAGATAGGGATGTATCTTTCCACAATGTCTTCATCTAGTATTCCACTGACTAGTCTGTAATAAACTAGTAGCACACAACTACTACCATGCCATCGGTAGCTCAAATCGTCCGTCATGGTCTCTAAGACTATGTTGAAATCATCTAGCAGCACACAAATACACATACTATCCAATAATACACAACTACTGTCATAGTCCAATA
>SNQJ01S0161746.1:11729-33455 GCA_010110895.2 Picea sitchensis
ATCACCTTGGATTCAAGGTGTTAGGGACAAGGGTTTTAATCTAATCTTTTTTTGGGTGGGAAATTACGCAAAAGGAAATCTTGTTGCACAGAAATGGAAAGCACATCTAGATTAAAAATGAAGAAGCTTAATGGCACCAACTTTGAGCTATGAAAGCTCAGGATGAAGAATCTTCTCGTAGATCAAGATCTTTATGAACGCTTTGTTGCAGAGCTTTATGAACACTTTGACACAAACACCCACCATTTAGGTTGTTTGACCAAGTTGAAACAGTCTCGCACAATGGAATACTTTTTAACCACCTTTGAGCACTTAGATTTCAAAATGGAGGGCATGTATGATGCCTTCTTCAGGGAATGTTTTATCAGTGGCCTAAAGGATGAAATCAGTGCCCAGGTCCTCATGGCTCGCCCCCAATCTTGGTTGGAAGTTACTAAATGCGTCAAGGAAGTACAATAGATTATCTCCACCCAAAACAAAAAAAAACTCCTTTATTCCACGCCCTCGACCTACCCATCCCTCCCCTCCTACTACTCCTCTCAAGATCCATAAATTAACTAGGGAAGAAATGGTTGAATGCCCATTCAAGGGCGTTTTTCTATAATTGTGATGATAAATATTTTTTGGGGCACACGTGTAAAGAACAAAATCTTTTTATGGTTATTTCTGAGGATGTTTCTAACGAGGATGTTGATGTTTAACCTATTGAAGATATACTCCAAGAAGATGATCCTACCCCTCCCTCTAACCCTCCAGAAGTTGAACCACTAATTTTGTTGAATTCCCTCACCGGCTTCTCTACTCCTCAAACCCTCAAGTTAATTGGCTACATTAAACATAGGAAATTCATCATCCTAGTTGACAGTGGAAACACCCATATTTTTGTTCATCGCTGCATTTCCCAAGGAGTGAATTTTTATATATGTGTAGTCAACAATTTTCAGGTCATGATTGCCAATCACAGTTCCATGAAATGTGGGGGGCGTTGTGAAAATTTGTGCTACAAATTGGTCAGGACCACCTGAAATCTCATATGTTTTCTATAGACATGGGTGGTTGTGACATCATGCTCATTGTTGAATGGTTATGCACTCTCGGACACATTACCATGGATTTTAAGGACCTCACCTTGCAATTCCAATAGGAGGGACAAAAGTATAAGTTCCAAGGCATCAAAACAAGCTCACCTGAGTTCATCAACTCCCACCGAATGGAAAAACTTCTCAAAAAAGGTCATTCTGGAATTATTGCCCAACTCCATTCTATTTAAGTTGTTGAGACACCCTTTGTGCATCCTGACCTCCAATCTATACTCTCCTGACACTAAGATATTTTTAACACCCCCCATGGACTTCCCCCTTCCCACGGTGTCCATGAGCATTCCATTCCTTTGGTCCCAAGTAGTCTTCTTTCCAACGTTCACCCTTACCGTCATCCCTTTGCCCAGAAAAATGAAATTGAGAAAATTGTTCAAGAATCGCTAGAAGCGAGTATTATTCTTCCAAATACCAGACCCTATTCTTCTCTAGTAGTCATGGTACTCAAAAAAGAAGGCACTTGGTGCATGTGTCTTGATTTTCATGCCCTCAAAAAAATCACAATCAAGGACAAATTTCACATCCCTATAATTGATGACCTTTTGGATGAATTGAGTGGTGCTCAATACTTTACCAAGGTTGATCTCTATTATGGCTACCACCAGATATGTATGAAGGAAGAAGACATTCCCAAGACTGCATTTAGAACTCATAACGGTCATTATGAGTTCTTGGCCATGCCCTTTGGCCTATGTAATTCTCCCTCCACTTTTCAAAGTCTCATGAATCATGTCTTATGTCCATTCCTTCATCATTTTTTCTTAGTTTTATTTGATTATATTATCATCTATAGTAAAACTTGGCAAGCCCATGCCACCCATGTGGATCAAGCTCTCCATATACTATCTAAGAACAAACTTTTTCTCAAACAGTCTAAATTTTCTTTTGAAGCTTCTAAAGTTGAGTACCTGGGTCATATTGTCGACAAGGATGGTGTACGAGTGGATCCTAAGAAAATTGAAGCTATGAAGGATTGGTCTCGCCCTAAAACTCTTAAAATCTCCTGTGGTTTCTTGGGTTTAATTGGCTATTATCACAATTTTTTTCAAAATTATTGTAAAGTTGTCGCTCCTCTCATTTCTCTCCTTAAAAGGAATGCATTCAGTTGGATGCCCGAAGTTGGTCACTCATTCCATGCCTTAAAATATGTTATGTGCACGAATCCTATCCTCACACTATGATACTTCATCAAGAATTTTTTCCTGTAATGAAATGTGTCATGGAAAGGAAATGGGCCAATCCTCATGCAAGATGGACGACCTTCGGCTTTCACTAGCAAACAAATTTCAAAGTGACATTTGGGCCAATTAATCTATGAAAAGAAAATGTTGGCTATTCTACATGTAGTGGATTTTTGGTGTCCTTATCCATTGGGACAATGCTTCCAAATTAAAACTGATCATTGTAGCCTCAATTATTTTATGGAACAAAGAATATCCTCCTTAGAGAAATAAAAATGGGTGACCAAGTTGTTTGGGTATGATTATGAGATCATTTACAAGAATGGAAAATAATTTTTTTTTGTTGATGTTCTTTCCAGTAAATATGAATATGAAGGGTCCTTCTTTTCCCTCTCTTTCATTATAGTTGATTGGATTCAAACAATTTTCCATGAATGGTTGCAAGATCCAAAACTTTATATCATGATCCAACAATTGCAATGGGATCCTCAAGCTTCTCCAAGGTACTCTTGGCACAATGACAAGATTCACTATAAAGCTTGTTTGTATTTAAGCAAATAGTCAAACCTTAAATCCACTATGCTCTCTAAGCTTCACTCTTCTCCCACAGTTGGGCATTCAAGTTTTACCAAAACCTATGAACAGGTCAAACATTCTTTTTTTTGGGAAGGTATGAAACAAAACATATGCACCTTTGTGGCTGAATGTGGTACCTTTTAACGCAGTAGGGGAGAAACTATCAAATCTCTAGGCACACTCCACCCTCTCCCAATTCCACCTACTATTTGGATGGATATTTCCATGGAATTCATTATGTGCTTACCTAAATCAAAGAATAAATCTGTCATCATGGTTGTAGTAGATCATCTTTCCAAGTATGCTCATTTTTGTGTTCTTCAACACCCGTTCACAACATCCACAGAGGCTCAAATATTTATGGATAATATCTTCAAACTACATGGAATGCCTCATTATATTGTCTTCAACTGTGATCCAACTTTCACCAACAATTTTTGGCAAGAACTGTTCAGGCTACAAGGAACACAATTTTATCTCAACATCGCCTATCATCTCCAAACTGACACAAGTGTTTGGAAACATATTTGAGGTGTTTTGTGTCTGAATGACAAACTTAGTGGGCTCAGTGGTCACCCCTATCCAAATGGTGGTACAACACCTCTTACCATATTTCCACTCGTATGATTCACTTTGAAGCGGTCTATGGGAAAAAAGCATCATTGGTTCTCACTTACATGACATGTGGCTCCAAGGTTCAGGAGGTTGATGGCACTCTTATGAAAAGTTGGTGATGGCTCAAAATCACACGAAGTAACAAGCAGATCAGGGTCGTTCAGAATGTCAATTTGCTTAAGGGGACTAAGTGTTTCTTCATCTGCAACCTTATAAGAAAACATCACTCAAAGATGAACACTATCAGAAACTTGCCCCCAAGTTCTATGGTCCTTATTCAATTCTTAAGTGAGTGGGGGCATGTGACCTACCAGTTATCTCTTCATAGTCATTCTAAGCTCCATCCTATTTTCCATGTCTAATGCTTAAATAAAGTGATTGGAACTAAGTATCGGACTCAAACCAATCTCCTTTTGTTGGATGAAGAAAGATCCATTTAGGTGCAGTCACAAGCAGTCTTGGACCAACGTGAGCGTCATATCCATTAGCACACCATCAAAGAATTTTTAGTTCAATGGAAGGATACACCACCAGAAGATGCCACTTGGGAGTTGGCTACCATTCTTCAACAATTTCTCCATCTCAATCCTTGAGGACAAGGTTGTTTTTCAAGGGGGAGGGCATGTTAGGGACCTAACCTCCCTAACCCCTCACATAGATAGAATAATATGTTTTCTATGTAATAAAGGTTGACATTAGTAAATAAGGCCTATATAATAATGTGAACAAATCTAATGTAAGAAGACTTAATAGAAGCTTCTGCTTCTAGAAATATATTCATCTAGAATGTTCTTTAGAAGATAGAATTAGCATAAATAGAAGTATAAGGTGTGGGAAAGTTTTTTCTTGAGAATTGTTGTAACAGAGCTCTACTCTACTAGGAGGTTTCCCCCTTAAAGAGGCAAGTGAACTTGCCTTTCTATCAATAAAGGTATCATTGTTGGATTTGTTATTCACTATGTTTTTATGTTCCACTGGTATTTTCTGCAATATTTATGATTTTGTGTATTATAATACACTTGGTACCGAACATACAAGGAACAATTAGCATGTATCCAACATCAAGTAAAACATGTTTGTGTTCTATCTTTGTAAGAATTTTCTTGTAGATATCCTTCAAGGATTTATGCAGTGTTCCTCCATGAGAGATGGACGGGATTCAGAATTCAAATGACATCAACAAGCCATTCAAGTGACATACACACTCCAGAGCAGTTCATAGAAGAATTTTCATTAGTCTCACCACATGATCAAGATTTCCTGTGTGAGTTATACCAATTTAATTTCTTTATGCTTGAAAATCCAAGATGGAATCAAAATCCCTATGTGGGAGACATCCATCTTAGGGCTTTCTCATCCTTCATTTATAACCAGACTATATTTGAAAGAAGCTTCAACATTTTATAAGAGGGAGGAACTTAGTTCTAGTCTCATCATCAGGGATGAATATCCTCTACCCATTGTTGTTAAAGAATACTACTATAGACTTTTAGCTGACCCCATAAGTATAGTGAGGATAATACAAGAACAAATACTAGCTATTGTTGAGTATGAGGACATTGTTTAGAACTATTCCCTGAAAGCTTTGATGGATTCACATGAAATATGAGTGGGTTTTCTAGAATTTTAGAGGGAGAGAGACCCTACTACATACCCTCTATTCAACCTTGCTTTATCCAAGGAACAATTTTATGTCAACTCTATGAGGAAGAATGGTACCATATGGCTAGGGTTGAGGTTTCACTTCCCCTTCATCTATTACCCTACCAAGACCTGCAAGACAACAACACAATGGGATGAGTTCACAAAATTTTCACGGTGGATTCAAGTAGAAAGGACCTTGGGATTTTACACATTAGAGGAGTTTGTTCACCCAACATACAACTAGAGTGACATTCATGTTGGGATTCCCAAGAGAGAATGATTGGTTGCATGAGGATATGCCACAATTTTGGTTGGGGGGATGATGGGCCCCTGAAATGATATATATATTTTTCCTATCTTTACCTACTTTTAATAATATACTACCCTCCTTAAGTTCATAATTATTCCAAGAAGTGTCTATATAATAAAGATTTGGCTCTTAGGATTTGTCTAGGTATTTTGGATTGATCTATAGTATTTTCTTGTTTATAGCAATGATATTAAGATGTTATGTTTGTTATTCTCAATTTGTTTTAGACTAGGTAATTTTATTATGTGCTAAGACCTTGTGAGAGATTGTAGGCTTTCCTTTCATCATAGGAGAATTGAGAAATACATTTTGAAAGGCTTATTCAATCAATGCTTTGGAGACACCATGCAAAAGGAATCTTGAAAACAGATTATCTTAAACAAGCAACCCTAGAATGGTCTTAGCATGATTCAAGGATTTTTAGGATAGTGTTTTAATGGTTAAACCAACATGATAGTAGACAATAATAGCATACCTACCTCTAGCATGATTCTAGGACTTTGTTTTA
The DNA here is from genome assembly GCA_010110895.2 of Picea sitchensis. Taxonomy (NCBI): domain Eukaryota; kingdom Viridiplantae; phylum Streptophyta; class Pinopsida; order Pinales; family Pinaceae; genus Picea; species Picea sitchensis. The sequence goes on from SNQJ01S0161746.1 coordinate 17,661, forward strand.
GCACCCATATAACTAAATTCATCCTCAACGCTACATTTTGGAATCTACAATATCATGTTTAACCTCCAACGTGATGTTGTGTATGTGGCATATTCTTTGCAAAATTAATCCCATGTATTGTACACTAATATGGGAGAAAAGGGGGTCTGGGGGGTTCTTAGCACCCCCCATCCGAGAGGGTTGTGGGGGTTCGGGGGTGGGAGCATCCATTTTTTGAAAGTTTTTCGGCACACGGTTTTTGCCGATGGTTTTCTAATTCTAATTAAGGAATTAGGGTTGTTGACTAATCTGGGTCAATGAATTAGGGGTTTGAATGCCACGATATCCTATATGTATATTTTATTTTAAATAATGAAGAATATGATGAATAGAAGATTAGAGGTGCAACTCTAAATAGGTTGTTGGTTTTCCCGGTTTAGGTTTCCAGGGTAAAAATCTTTGTGTAATGTGTGTGTCTACCATTGTATCTTTCCTTTTTTATTAAGAATCTATTTGCAGTAATTAATTGTACAAGGTTAAAATCTACATTTGGTATCAAAGCAATTATTGGCTTTAGTGGGATGCCTTTGTGGTTAGGGGTTTGGATCGGGTCTATGATAACCCTTGTTATAATGGGAGATATGTGATCTTGATTCTTCAGGTGAAAAGAAATGGTGAGCAGTTCAAAAATAGAAACCGATAAATTTAATGGGAAACGTTTTGAGTTATGGAAGCTCAACATGGAAGATTTGTTGGTAAACAAAGATCAGTGGATCGCAGTGTATCCAGGTACTGCACCTACAAGAACATCAACTTAAGACTGGAAAATGTTGGATTAGAAGCCAAAAAGCATAATCCGGTTGTGTCTCTCAAATTCAGTATTATTGAATGTGTCAGGGAAAGCTACAACCAAGGAATTATTGGATAAGTTGGGGACTTTATATAAGTCTAAGTCCCTGGTAAACAAATTGTTCCTATAGAAGAATTTGTATAACCTGAAGATGAAAGATGGAGACTTGGTGACAAAGCATCTGAAGACCTTCAATATTGTGGTAAGTCAGTTATTATATGTTGGTATTAAAATTTCAGATGAAGATAAGTGTATCAGTTTCTTGTGCTCTTTACCAGACTCACGGGATAGTCTAATGGTGGCCAGAGGTAGTAATACAACTACTTTAAGTTTCGATGATGTGGTCTCATCCTTGTTGTCAGAGATGATGAGATGAAAGAACATGGAAGGATAGAGCACATATGCATTATTTGCAAGAGGATGCTCTCAAGAAAGAAATAGATATAAGTCCTCAAGTGGGAGATATAAATCTAAGGGTAGATCTAAATCTCCCAAAAAGTTTGTAAAGGTATGTTGGATATGTGGAAAAGAAGGACACTACAAGAAGCAATGTAGATCCAAAAGCATTGAGAGAGGGAAGGGATATGAAGATGCTCCTTCTATAGAATAAAAAACCTCCTCGGAAGAAGGAGGGGATGTGTACTTGGATTCATCAAGCACACATGCATATCATGAGGCATGATTGGTTGACTCTAGCGCACCTTTTCATATGACTCCCCACAGAGAATGGTTCTGTGAATATGAAAGGTATGATGGAGGTGATGTGTTCCTAGGTGATGAATCGACAACCAAAATCACAGGACAAGGAAAATTCAAGTTTCAACTCATGGATGGAAGGATTACAACACTACCTGGTGTTCTTCACATCCCAATATTGGTCAGAAATTCGATTTCTTTAAGAAAAATGGATGATGCAGGGGTAAAAATAGTGTTTGAGAAAGAAACATGCAGGATGGTTCAAGCAATAGTGTTGTTGAAGGGAGTTTGGATTGGAAATCTATATAAATTATAGGGAATAAATATTAGTGATGGGTGTAATAGTTCCATTGCTCCTAAGATTGGAGCTGAAGAAGAAAAAATCCTATAGTCTCTGGAGAAAAAGGCTATGTTTTGGCATAAAAAACTAGGGCATATAGGAGAGAAGGGATTTCAACTACTACATGGTAAAGGTATGGTTGGAGGTATGTCTAATTTCTCTCTGGATTTTGATTTTTTTGAACATTGTGTATATGGGAAGAATAATTGGGTAAGATTCCCCTCTGGTGCAACGAGAGCAGAGGGGATTTTATAGTTGGTGCACAGTGATGTGTTTGGACATGTGTCATTTTCATCACTGGGAAAATATGTGTACTATGTTTCATTTATAGATTAATTATTGAGGAATACTTGGATATAATTCCTCAGGAAGAAATCTCAACTCTTTTATAGGTTTAAATATTTTAAGGCTCTTATTGAGAATCAAACAAAGAAAACAATTAAGGTGTTGAGGACGGATAATGGTGGAGAGTTCCGCGGATCTGAATTCGAAGAATTATGTAAGAAGTGTGGTATAACAAGGTAGAATACTACTCCATACAAACCTCATCATAATGGAGTTGCAAAAAGGATGAACAAGACTTTGATGGAAAAAACAAGGTGCATGCTCAATGGTGTTGGGTTAGGACATGAATTTTGGGCAGAGGCAATGGGTACTGCATGTTTCTTGGTCAATCGATCACCCTCATCGACATTGAATGACACGAATCCACATGAGGTATGTACTATTAAGAAACCCTCTCTCACACATCTCAGGGTATTTAGCTGTGAGGCCTATGTTCACATTCGAAAGGAAAACAAGAGTCAGCTAGATAAAAAGGTTGAAAAGTGTATCTTATTGGGTATAAAGATGGTCTAAAGGTTATAAGTTTTGGAACCTAGAAACTAAGAAGGTAGTGTATAGCCAATATGTGGTATTTAGAGAAATCAAAGATGTTTTCAAACACGAAGTCCTACCAAGGAAGGAATAACTAGAGAAAATAGAGTTTGAGTTAAAGGATGATGAATTAGACTCTATAGAAGAACATGAATCAAAAGAAGAAGATACTCATACTCCATTATTGAGGAGATCAGTTCGGGAAAGAAGGCAACCGAAAAGGTATACTCCACCTTATTTTCATTCAAATTTTACTTTGTCTATTACTGATGATGATCCTAGAACTGTTAGGGAGGCAGTGGATTCAGAGGATAGAAAACTTTGGAAAAAGACCATGGTTGAAGAAATGACAGCCTTGGATAAGAATGAGGCTTGGGATCTAATAGAGTTTCCTACTGGAATAAATCTCATTGGCAACAAATGGGTGTTTAAAAAGAAGTTGAATGCAGAAGGAAAAATGGAGAAATACAAAGCTCAGTTAGTAGCAAAAGGTTATCCCTAGGTTGAGGGAATTGACTTCAGTGATATTTTTTCTCCTATTGCCAAGTTAATTTCTATTAGATTTGTTTTATTTTATTTTTTTTGTATTATTTTGAAGTACAACAGATGGATGTGAAGACAACATTCCTACATGGGGATCTGGAAGAAGAAATCTACATGAAGCAGCTAGAAGGCTTTGCTGTGAAGGGAAAGAAGGAGTTGGTATGCAAGATGAATAAGTCACTATATGGGTTAAAGAAAACACCAAGGATGTGCTATCAAAAATTTGATACTTATGTGTTGGGACTTGGCTTAACAAAGAGCAAAGCGGATCACTGTGTATATTTCAAATTAATTGATGATCATCTTATTTACTTGGTCTTGTATGTGGATGATATGTTGTTTATAGGAAACAACAAGGGGATTATCTAGGATGTGAAAACTCAGTTGTGCTATAAATTTGACATGAAGGATCTTGGTGCTACAAATTTCATTTTGGGCATGGAAATTAAAAGAGATCGAGAAAACAAGAAACTCGGGTTAAATAAGAGGAAATATGTCGAGACAATATTATAGAGGTTTAATATGCAGGAATGTAAACCAATCAAGGTTCATATTCTTGTGGGTGTAAATTTATCTTCATATTAGTTTCTGAAGACAAAGGAAGAGGAAGAGGATATGTCTCGTGTTCCATATGTCAGTGCAGTTGGCAGTTTGATGAAGATAATTTTTTTTGGGTCCGTTTTTTACGGTTTTTTATGTCCATTTTTAGTGGTTTTTTGGCACATGGTTTTTTCCGATGGTTTTCTAATTCCAGTTAAGGAATTATTGTCGTTGACTAATCTAGGTCAATAGATTAGGGGTTTGGATGTAGCGGGATCCTATATGTATATTATATTGTAAACAATGAAGAATATGATGAATAGAAGATTAGAGGTGCGACTCTAAATAGGTTGTTGGTTTTCTCAGTTTGGGTTTCTAGGGTAAAAATATCTTTGGTGTCTCTATGTAATGTGTGTGTGTGTGTGTGCAATTGTATCTTTCTTGTTTTATTAAGAATCTGTTTGCAATAATGAATTGTACAAGGTTAAAATCTACATGTGATTCCAACACCATATACAACTTGTACCTCGACAATTGATCTCCAAAAATAGAGGAAGATGAAAACAATAACCACCATGAGCCTCCTTTAGCATCAATGCACAATAGGATTAAGGGTTACTTTATGATTTTTTTTTGCGAATTCAATTAGTTTTCTTAGATCATTGTGTTTTTGTTAAATCTCCAAAAATGACACAAGCTCAAACATTATATATATGAGAAGCTCTATACTCAAGCTCATATAGAGATCATATGATCCAAATTATTTTCTGAGCAAAATGAAAGCAGAGATATTACAATGAAATACACATAAAAATTTCCATAAACAGAGAAATACAACAATACAATAATACAATGAAAGAAATGTATAGAGACTATAAAAATATAGAGTGCAAGACTCTCTAGAATGGTGGCAGCTTTATCTCTGAGAAGAGATGTGACGGTTACGCTTATTCTCCAAAAGATCATTTAAATGAGGCTATGAAGACCTTTTTATGATAAATATGAATGCTAAAACCCTAGACATCCAAAAACCTAACCCTAGGAGATGAAGCATCAAAATTCATGTGGGCCCCGTTGGGGTAAGTTAGTACATTAACTTCCCGAGGTTGTAACTTTTGCATACAATCTTCGTTTTAGGCGTGTGATAGCCCATTGGAAAGGTATTTTCGAGAACTATGCATTATGCCATCAAACTCTAACTCTGTTTATAGTTTGACTGTGGCAAGCTAAGAAAACACTGTTTAGATCCCCAAAACAACCCTGGAAGTACAGAAAGATGTACTGACATGAAAAGTTCCAAAATAAGCCAGTTGGAATAGGTGGGAGACCACCAACATCTGCCTGAATGGTGTGTAGGGATTTAGGACAATCCTGTAAATGTAGAACCCACAATTACAAAGAAATTTCCCCATTGCAGAGAAACATTCTAAACTGAAAACTGTCAAGATGAGCCAGTTGGAATTTGGAACAGGTGGGTGGCCATCAATATCCACCTGGATCATCATACATGAATTGTAAGCATTGTTCTCTTATCAATATAAAAAAAAATTGAGTTTTGGCCATTCCCAAGGTAGAGTAGCAGTTTACTATATTTATAGAAAACTTGGAACTCTAAGGTAGGGCCCACTCATGAGGTATCGATGTTGTCTTATGTCTTCTTCTTGTTGTTATTATTTTCCTTTCTAGCATCAAATTTAATTTTTGTTGATCTAGTATTAATTGTAGAATTCTTTATCACTTTAAACTGTGGAAATTCTTTAAAGAGCATGGAGGGTCATTTGTCAATGATTGATTGTGAGAAAATCTTTTGTAAAATCTCTCTGTAATATTTTTATTTTGCATTAATAAATTGTTCCAAGTGGTCGCGTTGGCTGGGGCCGTGGATGTTTCCTCGTAGGGGTTTTACCACGTCAAAACATCGGTGTGTTGATATTTGTTCTAGTTGTGTGAGTGGTTACTGAAGGTGTTCGTCCTCTATTGTAATACATGTGTTGTTGAACATGGTATCAGAACCTATTTGAAGACCCACTCTTGTTGTAGATCGAGATCGTGAAGTTGAGTTTCCTTATCTCCATTTTATGTCATTTCTGTATATTTTTGGGCTGAAGGGACTGTTCCATTGCGTCCAGAGCGCTCGTTTTAGTTAGGAACACTTCTCGTTTCACTCGAAAAGGTTTCTGTTTGCCCAAGATATGGCCATTTCAGTCAGATCCAGAGGTATAAAGCCTGAGCACACATTTTTTAAATTTTTGCAGAGTATTATTTTGGTTTTATTTCGGTTTTATATTATATATTTTCAGTTTTCTACTCTTTTAGATCTGCGTATGCTCTTTTCCCTACGCCCTGTGCAATCTCAAGCTTCCGGGTAAGGTAACTGAGATCTAACCCTTGTTGTCATCGAGAAACACATTTTTTTTCTTGTGTGAAAAGGTTTTTTTTAGCACGCTCTCCAAGGTCGTCTTCAACAACAACAACAACAATAACAACAATCCTCTTTCTAAAAAATACAATATGTTTTGCTAGACCATTTGGTTAAAAGTTTCCTTATTAAGTAAGAGGTCTTGAGTTCAAGTCTCTCAAAAAGTTCATGCTCAAACTACAAAATGTATTTCACTTAAAGTATAAAAGTGAATCACTATAAGTAGCTTTAATATTTTATTTTAGAGTTATTTATTTTGCATGCAACTTTTATTTTATAAAATAACTTCATTGTAAAATTGATCCCCACTTCTCTTTATAAAAGTGGGTTGCTTCATAAAGCAACATACACCACCATGTGTTCCTTTGGTTACCGTTTATGCCTTTTTTAAAAAGGGCATAACTCTCACATCCAAAGTCCGTTTTCAGTGCCAGTTTTTTTTAAACCGCATAATTTTTCGAGATCTTTCCATCCAGATCATCAATTTCATTTTTTAAATCCATATTATTTGCATATTTAATATGGATTCTACAAGTAATCTCTTGTTTACCAACACCAACTACTTCCAATGGAAATCCCATATGGAGGATTTATTAAGAAGTAAAGGCTTGTATCATATTACCTTGGGAAAGGAAACAACACCCATTGATGCTGATAATAAAGTCAAATGGGATAATAGGAATGACAAAGCACATGGATTAATCAAAATTTCCATCTCTCCTGATTTAAGGTTCCACCTTCAATCAATTGATAAACCCAAAGAAGCTTGGGAAAAGATTGAATCTGTGTTTGGTAAACACAATATTATTCGAGCACAACAGTTAGAAAATCAAGTAATGACTTTAAGTCCAAATGATTTTTCTTGCATTGAAGACTGTCTATCTAAGTTTAAAACACTCAGAACTTTATGTGAATAATGTAAGATAAAAATAGAAGAATATCATTGCATCTATCTTATTCTTTCTAAGCTAGGTAGTGCATATTTTTTGTTTGTATTTACCTTTTATGCCATGCAAGAGGCTCTAGGGACAACTTATAAAAAACCCAATCTTGAGAACTTTTGTGATGCTTTGATTAGAGAGCAATATAAGCTTGTACAACTTGGAGTGATCATCACTGCAGGTACCTCCAACAAAGCCTTAGTCGTCCATCAAAAAGTTAAACCCAAGAATCCCAAGAAGAAACATCCTCGCCACAACAATAAGAAATATAAGGGTCCCAAACCCACTCAGACAACTTTCGCTCCTAATGGTGACAAAGGAGAAAAATATAAAAGTAAGAACACTGACATACATTGCAACTTTTGTGATAAACATGGTCATGATGAGTCCAAATGTTTCAAGAAGATGGAAGCTTTAGAAGCAACGATGAAAAAGCACAACATCAATATTGATTCTACTACTTCTTCTTCTTCTTCTCATGGACATGCACTTTCTGCTTCTGGTTTCTCCTTCAATACAACTTCTTCTTCTTCTTCTGATGAGTGACTTATTGATTCTGGAGCATCTTATCATATGGCTAAGGATAGAGACATATTTTATGCTTTAAATGAATGTAACACCAAGAAAATATCTATCGGTGATGATAGATCTCTTAGTGTTGAAGGACCTGGAACAGTTCAAGTAGAAAAAGATCATTTCAATGATATATTATGTGTTCCAAGTCTTTCTTGTAACCTTCTATCAGTATATCAAATCACTCATTTAGGTGAAGGTAAAATCGTAGATTTTTCACTTCACCAAGTTGTAATCAAGGATCTAAAATATCCTAAGCATGTTCTTGCAACTGGAATTGTTGATGATATTACCAGGTTGTACAAGTTTGAGAACTTTGGGTCATCATCTTTTTCATCAGTTTTTGTTGCTCATAGCGATGACTTGAGCAAAATTTGGCATGAGTGGTTTGGTCATCTAAACTATCGTTCATTGCAACAACTATGTAATCAACAGATGGTGACTGGTCTTCCTCTTGTTTCATGCAGAGATGGTGTTTGTGCCGGTTGTGTTCTTGACAAACATCATCGGGACAATTTTGACAAATGTGCCTCTTGGCACGCCTCAGGCCCTTTGCAACTTGTTCACAGTGATTTGTGTGGTCCACTTTCTTCTTCTTCTTTTTCTGGGTGCAAGTATTTCTTAACTTTCATTGATGACTTTTCTAGACGTACTTGGGTTTACTTCTTAAAACTTAAGAGCAAAGTTTTTGACAGGTTTTTGGCCTACAAGGCCCTTGTAGAAAAGCAATCTAGACATCAAATTTAAAAGTTAAGAACAAATAATGGAGGTGAATATGTGAACAATAATTTTACAAGTTACAACACTACACAAGGCATCCAAATGCAACACATTGTTCCATATACACCACAAAAAAATGGTGTTGTTGAGAGAAAGAACCACACATTAAAATAAATGGTTAATTGTATGATCCAATCTAAGGGATTAAGTCTAAAGAATTGGGTGGAAGAAATCGACTATGAAAATTACATAGTAAATCACACTCCCACAAAGGCTCTTAAAAATATAACACCGGAAGAAGCTTGGACTAAAATTAAACCAGATGTGAGTCACTTTCATGTATTTGGCAGTATAGCATGGGCTCACATTCTTGATGAGAAAATGAAAGCATTGCAGCCTAAAAGTGAGAAGTGTATATTTGTTGGTTATTCTGAAGATGTTAAAGGTTATAGACTTCTTCAACCACATTGTAATGAAATTATTATTAGAAGAGATGTTAAATTTGATGAAAATATCTTGGTCTGCGAGCCTAATTCGACGATTGTGCCTTCTTCGGCCCACGAGCCATCTTCAACGTTTTTGCCTTCTTATGTTCCTATTCTAGTTTCTTCTTCAAATGATGACAGTGAGGATGAAAATCCACCTCCGCCTGCTCACCTTCCTCCAGATGAGTCCTTTGAACCTAAACCAGGACCAACTCCGCCGCTTCCTATATGGGTCTGTTCAACATGAGAAACCACTAGTGATCTTGTTGGTGATCCTTCATATCAGCATCGGACACGTTCACACTTCCAATGAGCCTCTTCTCTTTTGTCTCAAGTTTCAGAGACTCATGATCCAAAGACATTTGCAGAAGTTTAAGGTCATCCAGATTGGGATACAACAATGAATGAAGAGTATCATTCTTTAATGGCCAACGATACTTGGGATCTTGTACCTCTTCCAAAAGGAAGAAAACTTGTCAGATGTAAATGGGTTTACAGAAGTAAGTATGCATCAGATGGAAGTGTTGAAATACACAAAGCTCAGTTAGTTGCCAAAGGATTTTCCCAAGTTGAAGGAATTGACTATAATGAAACCTTTTCCCCTGTAGCCAAAATGAATTCCATCCACCTTGTTCTTGCCCTTGTTGCCTCACATAAATGGGAGGTCCATCAAATAGATGTTAAATCCGCCTTCTTGAACGGATATTTGCAAGAAGAAATATACATGGAACAACCTCCTGGCTATGTCCAGAATGACTCTAGCCTTGTTTTTCGCCTTAATAAATCTCTTTATGGTCTTAAGAAAGCTCCCCGAGCTTGGTATACCAAAATGGACAACTTTTTTATTGACACCGGATTCTCTAGATGCCATTATGATCCTAATGTCTATACCAATAAAGTAGGAAGCCATCTCATAATCCTTGTCCTTTATGTTGATGACCTTATCCTTACTGGTAGTGACTCAAAACTTTTAAACCATGTGAAAACCAACCTTAAGAAGAAGTTTGAAATGATAGACTTAGGTTTTTGCACTATTTCCTTGGCCTCCAAGTTTTGCAAACCAATGAAGGAATTTTTCTTTCCCTGTCTAAGTATGCTTGTGACCTTCTTCGTCGCTTTCACATGGATGATTATAAACCATCCTCTTCTCCCTTCCAGTCTGGAGTCAAGCTTACTGCCACCTGTACTTCTCCTGAAGTTGATGCCACCCTGTATCGTCAGTTAGTTGGTAGCCTCTTATACTTGACTCATACCCATCCTGATCTTTCCTTTGCTATTAGTCTTGTTTCCCGGTATATGCAAAAAACCCATGAAATCCATTGGAAAGAAGCTAAAAGGATACTTCGCTATGTTTGTGGTACAATTTAGTTCGGGATACATTACAGTTCATGGAGGACTCCTTTATTGGTTGGTTTCACTGATTCAGATTGGGCTGACGACCTTGATGATTGGAAGTCTACTGTAGGTTATGTTTTCTGCCTTAGTTCAAGACCTGTCACTTGGGCCTGTAAGAGACAACAAGCTATTGCACTTTCTTCAGCAAAAACAGAGTACTAAGCATTGGTGAATGCAAGTCAGGAAGCCGTGTGGATTCGACAAATCCTTTCAGAGTTTGGATTCAAGCAACAAAATCCAACCAGCTTTTGGTGCGACAATCAAAGTGCCATCAATCTCACCAAATACCCAGTTCAACATTAGTGTAGCAAGCACATCAAGCTACAGATGCACTTCATCAAAAATCTCATTCATGATCAAGTTATTGAAGTGCTCTTTTTCCCTATAGAAGATCAAGTTGCAGACATTTTCACAAAGTCTCTTATAGAAGCAAAGTTTTCCAAACTTCGATCTATGTTAGGAGTTCAGGAAGTTGTCATTAAGGGGGGATAGACTCTAATGCCTCCTTCCTTCTCCTATTGTGTCACTATTGTAAATTCTTCAATCCTATCCCAAGTTATTCTTAAGGGGGGATGTTAGGATATTTAAACACTTAGGAGTTAGTTAAGATCTACTTGGTCTAATGTGTCATTGGTAAAAGTGTGTTTCTTAGTATGTTTCTTCAGTATGCATTAGTATGCATTTGTAGTTAGAAAATCTAACGGTCACGATATGTTCACGACATAGAGTGATCTGAGGGTTCATATTCTCCTTGATCTTAATGACCATTGATCTGTGGCTTGACACCCTATTGGTCCATGATCTCTATTTAAAGAGCATGGAGGGTCATTTGCCGATGATCAATTATGAGAAACTCTCTTATAAAATCTCTCTGTAATCTTTTTCTTTTGCATTAATAAAATGATCCACGTGGACGTGTTGGCTAGGGCCGTGGATGTTTCCTCGTAGGGGTTTTACCACGTCAAAACATCGGTGTGTTGATATTTGATATGGTTGTGTGAGTGGTTACTGAAGGTGTTCATCCTCTATTGGAATACATGTGTTTTCGAACAATCATCATCTATACCTAGACCCACACGTGCCAGATGATGTCTCATTGTATGATGGCACCTCATCCTTGGTACAGATATCCCCTAGGTTACACATCTATCGAGGAATTTTATATTGATTTACCTTATTGCATCAAGGAAAAATTTCCTCCAACGCACCATTTCACACCATTTTCAAACTTCTTATCACGCCCTAAGATTAATATTTTCTTTCTTGCAACATACATTTCCTTCCTTTATCACATCCAATATTTCTTCCGCGTGACAAGGAAATCTTCCTTCCTTCCTATTGTGCTCCAATAGTTTATGTTGGGTGACGTTTCACCCTCTTTTATGTTCTTTCTGCATGATATGAGAGAATCTTCATTCCCTTCCTTTTTCGTGCCATAATTTTCTTATTTCCTCTTGAATATTATTTTTCCACGTGATTTGTAGAGTCTCCTTCCTTTTCTCCCATGACCCAAAATATTTTTCTTGGGTGACGTTTCATACCAAAAAGTTATCTTTTTGCGACGTGTTGCTCATGTTTATTTTCTTTTCATTTGAAATGCGCCTTTTCCTCTAATTCAAACTATCTATCTATCTATCTATCTTCCCTTCGATTCCCTTCTTTCTTTGCTTCCAGTGTTCATTAGTAGCCTCCCTTCATGGTCCTAAAAAGTTTGTGGGTGCCTGTATTGTACCATAAAAATTTGTGGTGTGGTGTAAACATTTCCTCTTGCAACAAGCCTCCATCTTTCTTGAGGGTCCTTGTATCAGATGCAAGAACCTTTTCAATTTTGCGATGTATCACACCAAACATTTTTGTGGCGTGATACATTGCCTCCTTAAACTTTTTCTTAGACGTGATACTCAATCACCTTGCACCATGTATTCTTTGACTTTCACAACTTTCGTCATTTTGCATGAATATAATTTTCATGTGATATGGGCTATATCGAATGAAAATTATTTTCATGCTATATGGCTTGTATCACATGTAAATCATCTTCTTATGATACACTTAAACACCAATTTTTTTCCTTCAAAATTTTTCTAAGTTTTGCTAAGTTTCCCCTAAAGCCCAAATACTTTCTTGAGGCCTTCTTTCTGCATCCCTAAGTAGGGGAATAAGGCCCAATTCATTTATCACTCAAGCTTCCATGTATTCCCCCCTGTCACACAAAGTCATTTTTCATGCGATATACCCAAACTTGCCCATATTTCCATTAAAATTCTTCTAAGTTTTGACAAGTGTTTTCCCAAGGATCAAACACTTCCTTAAGGTCCTATTTAGGCTTCATTTAGGCATCAAAGGTGCCAAGCCTTAGAATGTTCCTACTCAAGATTATGACTAAAAATGCTAAATTCATGCTAGGAAACTTTCTTCTGAAGGGAAGTGGTTGTATTGCCAAAGGTTCAAGCCTATAAGTATAGATAGGTGCCCTTCATAGGGATTACCTAGACTGCCAAGGGTCTAAATACCCAAGGAATATCCCCTTAACAACTTCTCACTAGCTATGCAAATCAAGTTGGCCTCCATATTAAAAGACTCTAAGCCTCTAAATTCAGACTACAAAATAATATTGCTCACACAAACTATAAAGGGACAAACTATAAAGGGACAAACTATAAAGAGACAACCTCATATTCATTATAATGATAGGAATTTCTTTGCATTTAAGAACCCAAAATTGTACTTGGTTGTAGCTTAAAACCTATCAAAGAATGGATCAACACATAACATGCAGATTCATAACCACTTTAAAACCACTTTAACGCCAATGTTAGAGCAATTCATTTTCACTACAAAGTTGTGGCATTTGTACTGCATCTCATAGTCTGCACCCTTTAGGGCCTACATGAAGTGTAGAGAGGAACTTCCTCATAACAACTACATTAACAACAACTCTCTATGACCTAGACCTCTAAGAACCAAGAAAAATTGTAGCTTGTACACTAAATCACATCACCTAACCAGGACATTTTCCATCATCTAAGTACAACTTACAAAGATTCTAAGGACAAAATTCCAACAAAATTCCAACAAAATTCCCCCATTTAAAAGAATTACTCCAATGCCATTAACATATTCACTTTTGTGGTTTTGTAAATAGAATGCAAGGGTAATGATCAATGCAAACAATTATTTTCACATACACAGTTTCTCATTTCAAACCATTCAAAAACATATGAAACATCTTATAGCAATGCATTTGCAATTCAATTTCACTATACATAAATTTACCATGCAAGATTAGAAGACTTATCTAAATATGAGCTTACCATGTAAGATTAGAAGACTTATCTAAATATGAGCTTCCTAGCACATTAACGGGGTGAATGTTTTTTCACCCAACCATAGACACATCTACACATAGTCTTTTTATACCATGGGACGAATTTAGGCAACTCTCAACATCTTTTTATACCATGGGACGAATTTAGGAAACTCTCAACAATTATAGACAAAGTCAAAGTCCTAGCACACAGTGTGGTATCCTCTCTCTGCATGCTAAAGTATACATCCCCCCATTCCTCCATATGTGATTTTCAGGCCTTGAATTCATTATCGTGCATTCCATCACTCAGTGCACTTTCCTCTCTCTACATGCCAAAGTCTTCCTCCCCCCATTCCTCCATACGCGATCTTTAGGCCTCAAATCCATTATCCTACATTCCATAACTCAAAGCGCTCTCCTTTCTTTGCATGCTGAAGTCTGCCTCCGCATTCCTTCATACACGATACGATTTACTCCTCCCCCCTTTAAGTTCTGGAATCGTCCACAATTTTCAAATTGATGTACTGGCCTGTTCCATGCATTTATTGTTGAGAGGACTCTCTCAACTATCACCCTAGGCTCAATCCCTCTTTGAAGGAGCCTCCCTAGGTTCAATCACTTTTTGAAGGAAACATTTAATAATGGAGTAGGCTAACTCTGGAGAAAACATACCTGTTTTTCATGTAAAAAAAGGTTCTGAATCCGGTTAGATTTTCAGGAGTAGTCTAAGTTTCTCATGAATCAAAGTTCCATGCATTTCAAAATCTTACCCCAAGAGTTTTTCTTCATTTTAAACCAACCCAAATACTCAGAAAATCAATCAAAATTCTAAATTGACCAGAAATTTAAAATGAAGCCACATAAAAACTTACCAAAAAGATAACTCCAAAAGAAATTTAAATTGATGTACCAACATGTCCCATGCATTTATTGTTGAGAGGAGTCTCTAACTACCACCCCTAAATAATCACCATTACTCCCTCAACAAGAGAGGCAATGACTCAATATGAAGCTCGAACTTGGGTGCTGCAGTAAACCAAGCAATTATGAATGACATTTGTGCAGGGATTATTACCTTTTCTCATTTAAAAGTTGTTATTTATTTAAAATTTTATTTTCGCTACAATGTAATGTTGTTATGTGCAAGGATTCTTACCTCTTCGCATTTAAAAATTGTTATTTATTTAAAATTTATGTTATTACATGTAAATAATTATTGAAGTGATTTTATAAAATTGTTATTTATTTAAAATTTTCTTTTAAATGTAATGTTCTTATGTAAATAATTATTGAAATGATTTTATATTGAAATTTATAGAACTTCATTTTCTTATTAATTTTTTTTATTATAAATTTATTCTTCAATCTATTTTATCTGGTCAATATGTTCTTATATCCATTATAGTCATACACATACAAAACTTTCATGACAAACCATTTTTTTTGGAACTTGTCATTTCTAACTTGTTATTAGGCTGAAAGGCATACACCTATTGGCAATGGGCACAATTAATCACCTTTTAATCTCAAATTCTAATATAATATAATTTCTCTAATAATGCACCCCCTCCCATAATGAGGGTGGGAGGGGCGGACATTATTAGAGAAATTATATTATAATAATATAATTTCGCTAATAATGCCAGAGGGGGGTCATTATTAGAGAAATTATATTATAATAATATAATTTCTCTAATAATGCCTCCCACACCCTCATATATGAGGGTGGGGAGGGGTGCCATTAATAGGAAAATATATAATATATTTTCCTATTAATGTGCCTCCCCCCACCCTCTTATATGAGGGTGGGGGGGAGTTAATTAATAAGAAAATATATATTATATTTTCCTCTCCCCCCCACCCACATATATGAGGGTGGGGCGGAGGGAGGATTAATAGGAAAATATATATTATATTTTCCTATTAATTCTACCCCCTACCCTCATATGGGGGTGGGGCTGGAGGGCCGCGGCGGTGGGATTAATAGGAAAATATATTATATATTTTCCTATTAATATTATATTTTCCTATTAATTCTACCCCCTACCCTCATATGGGGGTGGGGCAGGAGGACGGCGGCGGTGGGATTAATAGGAAAATATATTATATATTTTCCTATTAATATTAT